>CAUYLG010009870.1:0-53491 GCA_963573385.1 Cacajao melanocephalus
AAAGGAATGTGGGGTAAATAGACTTAACTGGGGAAGCTTTTATTATTCTAATCTTTATCCTGTGACTTAAAGTTCTAACTTAAAAACTGGCTGCCTTCAGCCCATTCCATTAAAACCTTTTAGCCTTCCAAAAGGTTTGAGACTATAATCTTATAACTTTCCCTGATATTTTGCCAGCCACCCTGAGTGAATCCCAACAATTCACAATGCAGATAATGTTCACATCCAGTCCTATGTATTTTAGATCATATCTGGCAACTTCATTTTCAATGAGCTCTGTATTTGTACATTTTCACACTGCAATAAAGAGCTACCTGAGACTGGGCAATTTATAAAGATAGAGGTTTAATTGATTTATAATTCTGCATGGCTGGGAAGGCCTCAGGAAACTTACAATCATGTCAGTAGGTGAAGGGGAAGCAAGGCATTTCTTATATGGTGGCAGGAGTGAAAGAAGTGGGAAGTACCACACTTCTAAATCGTCAGATCTTGTGCGAACTCACTATCACAAGAACAGCATGGGGGAACCGACCCCATGATCTAATCACGTCCTTTCCTTGACATGTGGCAATTACAATTTGAGATGAGATCTGGGTGGAGACACAGAAGCAAACCATTAGCAGGCTCATTTTCTGGTTTGTCATCCATAGCAAATATGTCCTGTTGTCAGAATTCTTCATTGTCATCAAAGTTTATCTTGGCATTAAAACAGACAACTTGTCTTTCTCAAGTTTCACCAAAAGGATTCATTTTCACCTGAGTAGCATCAATTTTTAGGAAGAGCTTATACAGTTTCTTAATTTGATTTGCAACCTGGTTTTTCAAAGACCCAAGGAAGCTAGATTTTCTACCATCTGCTGAACTCTGAACTCAGCTGTCCTTTATCCCTTGAAAAATGTTAATTTGCTCCTTAAAAATAAGTTCTGAATTTGAAACAGCTACCTCTTCAATGTCAATGTCCCCTGAGACCTGCCCACCAACATGAGGCCAATGCAGGACCTATCCATCTGAATTGCCAGGTAAGTTTTTTCTGGAAATGTCCAAGGTTTCAGCTTGTTAACTTTCACATTTTCTTTTGGAGTTTGGTTTGTTGCCCCAAACATACCCAATAATCTGTTTAGCCAGCTGTCCCACAACCTCAGGTTCTTTTGTTAAGTGAACACCTCCTTTCAAACAACGATTGAAGACACCCTTTCCTCTTCTTCCAGCTAAGATCTGGGCTTTTAATTAAAATGATTCCTTTTGCATTCACTCCCAGCTGCCTCAAGAGCTTCATTCACAGTGACTGCTACTCTTAGAATCTTTGAACTCTCACTCTGTTGTCAGACATCAGTTTCCTTCTCTGATACTCCTGCAGGGTCCAACATCTCCTGGAAGTTAATTGAAGTGCCTGGACCTTGCTACCGGGAACTAGAGTGGAGCACTAGGTCTCACAGAAGTTTGCTGGCTTGCACTACCAGGAGGAGGCCATTTTAAACAGGAAACCCAAAGTGGGGTATTGGGACTCGGATTATTTTTAGTACTTATAAATGAGTGTTCTCTAGATATTAGCTATTATTATTTGGATTATTCTTTATGTAGTTATTCCTAAACTAGAACTATGAGTACTACATAGATTACACATAAATATTTTATATTTATTCATTTAAATATATATATATTTATTTAAAGGGCTTGAACTGAAATAGTGAGTGTTATAGCTATTATTATTAAATTTATATTCATGGTTTCATATAGTGATAACATAAGTATACTATCACCAGCCTTTCCACAAAAAAAACTGAAATATTAGTATCCAAGGTTGAAGATAATAGTTTTGCTGTTAGAAACAAAGTATTGTATATTCAAAATACTTATGCTTAAAGACTTTACTGAGCTTCCAAGTATTCCCTTCCTGCTGAAATCTAACAATATATTTTGCAAATAACAAGAGTCTAATATGAGGATCAGTTCATCTCTCAGTGTGGAATTTGTCTTTGAAAAACTAGGTACTGATTTTTTATCTGAATGTTATTGTTATATTGAGTGTGTAGGCAAAAGCATTAATCAAAATCTAGGCCCTCTTATCAAAAATCAGCTTTTATCACACATGTTTTCTTCATGGCCTATAAATTATATAATATTTTTCTGATAAACAGAATACATTGTGACTACATATACTTTGATATAATTTACTCATTCTGAGGCCTTTTTATAAAATATTTGTGTATTATCAGTTGCCACCAGTCTGTGAAACATCAATTCCTATTAACATCCCCCAAACAGGACATATATTTTCAATGTCCACAAATAGAAGGCATTTGGAATAACATTGAAAGACCTACTAGGTGATGGTATTGACACATTTTTATCAATTTAACATTAATGTCTCTAACTGGAGCACCTATTCTTCAATAACGCATATTAAGTTTAAAAGATTCTCTAAGAGATAGTAATTTAACCCCTAGAAATTACTCTAGCGGTAATCATTTCAGGCTCAACAGGATCCTGGTGGAAAAGCCACTTTTGTCCAGGAATTATTTTTTAGTTCCTCTGCTTGTTTATCTCATCAAAGATAAAATATTTAAAATTTAATTTAACTAAATATTTACAGGAATTAATCTAAGGGACTTTATTAATCTCTTTAAACCCAGGAGTTAGAAATAGCATTTCTTCTCTTTTGGTGTGTTTGCTCCTGTGGGGAGGTTGCATTTGAATAATAAAAGGGCAGTGCTGGTTTCCATGTGGTTAAGGGAGAAATGAGTACTTTAAGCTGAATGGCTCACTGGAGTGAGAAAGACATTATTACAGTATTTTACTGTGAAAAAAACACAGTTAAAATTGAGCTCAAGATATCATACAGAGAAGATTCTCTAATACATCTGAAACTAATTATAAATCTTCCAGTATGTAATTGTTAATTACAATGAAGTGAAAGTTAGAGTAGCTATGCCCTGTAATTATTAGATTTTGAGATAAATAATAATTATAATTTTTAAATTTGTAACGAATACTTCAAGACCACAGTCTAGACCAGTGTATAGACAAGAAATATAAGCTTAAAATTAAAAAAATATATATCAAGATTACCTGTTATACTTGGACTTTAAGTTCAGAATTCTCATTTGCATCTTATATCTCAATCGTAATTGTGCTTTACCCTGTACAATTTATACATCAGGACAAAAAAATAGGTTTTGAGATGTTTAGTAACTTGGCAAGTTTCCCCAGTAGTATAGCATGAGACTGATGCTCTTGAGAGGGGTTTGCCTTAGTAGCTGTGATTCCAAGATGGTGGGCTTGATGCTACCTTTTACTCTTGCTTACCCAGAGCTTCAAACTGCTTCTCTCCCAAACATATCAATCGTTTTGTGAGTCTAAAATTCCTTCTTAAATTGTAGCTTTCTTAGTTTTCCACTCCTTTTTTTTAAGAATACAAGTAATTTTGCCTATTTCTATACTTTGCACATATGAGATTTTCCCAGTTCTATGTCCTGTTTCATCCCAGCTGACAATTAGAAATTGATACATTCAGTCTCTAAAATCACCATCTTCATTTTAACTCTTCAGATTAGTTCTCAACCATTCTCTACTCTATTATCTACCCCAGGAAGCTGATCTATATGTATTATATCAATGATCTCCCTTGACTTTTGCTTCTGAGAAGTGTTGCCACAAAGGAATCCAACATTAGCAGGAAAGAGAAGAGTGGAAGGAGGATGTTTACCCCTTCACTGGTCTCCACGCCCAGTTACTGAGACTGGCTGTGTTCCAGCTGATAGTCACAGGTCCTCTTAAGGGAGACTTTCTACTGACTCTATTTTCCATTCCAAATTTTTGCCCTATTCAACCCCTTTCATCTTTAGGGGCTTAGATACCCCAAACCTATTACCATTGTATTATCTTTTATTATTTTCCTACATCTACTAATTGTATAAACAATAGTTTTTTTAAAAATCCTTAAATTATCCTAAAATATGTGTGCCATCTATTTTGCTGGGACCATAACTTAATGTACACAGTCAATAATTTGTCCACAGTAATGCAAAAATCATTGTAAATTGTGGCATTATTCTCAATTTAAATAGCTAATAAATATTTAAAGACTATATGAAATGAACAAATGGATAATTGTTTCTTGTGTGAAAGATAATTTATTAATGGCAGAAGAATGTTGAATAGGAAAATTGGCTCCCAGGCACATAGAACTCACTTGAAAAAAAAGTGAATTGAAAATATTTACTTATTTATGTAATATATATTAATATTAATTAGAAATATTCAAATTCCTAGAGTTTCCCTGGCCTCTGTCCTAGCTTTTCTCATAATTAGTTCTTAAGCTGTGATCCCAAGCATGTGGAGCATATAAGAGTGAGAGAAGGTTATCTGAAATCAATTTATGTTCATAATTATTAAAAACTTGAAATGATAAACAGAAGATCTCTGCAGTCACAATGAAACCCTTACACTTCTGGAGCCATCACACAAAGATTTTTTAAAACTATTTTTAACAAACATCTGATGACTTATAATATTTTACTGGTTACTATAAACATAAAAGAATAGAAATTAGCCTCTTGCCAAAAAGTAAACTTATGAATCTAAGTGCGATTTATTGTTTTCTTTGTGTTAATTGCATTTACAAGAGCTAAATGTAAATGGGCTACTTTGGGACACTAAATAAACCTGATTTAATCTTCATGTTCTACCTGCAGCACAATTGTGAGCCCGTCTGACTGACATGTTGATTTTTTCTCAGTAAGGGTGATATAATTAATGTGACCTTTTGATAAGGTGGGAGATACAGGGTGAGACAAGTGCTCTCTAGAGAGCTATTAGCAGCTTCTGAGCAATTTGCTAATAGTAGAGCTACCTTTATTAAAATCATCGGTTAAGAAGATAATTGACAACCATAATAATGAGTATGTACAGCAAAGGGAGAGAGCATCAAGTGAAGTAAAACTATTAATTACTTAAAATTTGATGAACTTTCTGTGTTAAGTAAACTGTGATTGGGAACTCTGGCTTTGAAACACAATGAATAATAAGCCTCCAAAAAATTATGAATCTATCCTATCTGGAAAATTAAGTGGCTTTATTTCTACTGTTAGATAGCATTTTTATGAAGAAACTTTTTTCATCAACATCCAAATCCAGATACGATGATACCTATATATGGTGGAGGCGTGAGCCTCTTACAGTCTAGATTGTAAAAATCCTCCTCATATTCTAGGTCTAAAAGGCCCACTGCATGATATATGTGAAGCAGTTTCACCATGTGCTGGTTACCAACTGGTCTGAGTCCATTGAAATAGTTACATGAAGCAGGTTGATTACTCACGGCTAGGCAGCAAGGGACAACAGAAGCCTAGGATTCACTATGACCCTCCACCCCCATGCTCAAAAACGCTGCCCATGGAGCTACAGTTCTCATCTATGTGGACCCCACATGCACCACAGCTGAAGTAGCCCTTGAATTTTTATGAAATACTGGCAGAAAGCATTGAAGGATAACATGTTTCTAGGTGGCGCTGGCTGGAGGGGTAGGGGGTGGTGGTGGGGGATGGAAAAAAGCCTGGACAGTTCCAACCAGTTCCTCCCCATTTTCAAAGAATTTTTAGCCTATTGCATTGCCAGCATATTCCAGTTATTCTTCAGAACTATAAGCAAAACAGGTGGGAGGAGAACTGGGTCAGTTCAAGGCCACCCAGAGAACTGTTCTGCAATATACTGGGAAGTTAATCTGTCATGATGAGCAAAGACTGATGAAACTACAGGTGTAATATAAAAAGTAATTTTTCCCTTAAAGCGAAAATTATGTGACATAGAAATAGTTTAATGATGATTTTTCTTGCTGTCAGAATTCACCAATATATCCCTTAGATTATTAGGAGATAGCTCTATGTTTATCCTAGATTAATTACTGTTTTTAATTTGTGCTGATAATCCATAAGCTCAATTTATGATTATTAACTATAGGAGTGCAATTAAAAGAGGATGTTTTTAAAAATGGGAAATTAGGGAAGAGCTGAATATCAGAGTAAGTCATTGATACCAGCATATTTATTTTTCTTCAGAGCAAACATACTTCTAATCAATGTTTACATTTTGATAGTTCAAGGGAAACAAATATCCACATATTCATTTGTCAAGAATAATAATAGAACTAACTTAACTTGTGTTACCTGATGATGTGGTTGAATATTCATTTTAAATGCTCATCCTTATTAATCCAAGATATTTCTAATTCCCAGGCATATGCACGTTGAAGGTTTGGTTGAGTTTTGGTTATAAGGTGATTCATTTATAGTGGTTATAATTATGTTTTTATGGGGTTTTCCAGGTAACTGGGCAACTTTACTTGAACCATTGATCTTTTTCATGTTGTTCAGTAACAAGACTATCTGATAATATTTATCAGTCATACCCTGGATACAAATAAATTACTGCATTTGGGTTATTATTTTATATGACCTAGAAAGATACCAAATATATAATTATATGTCACAAGTGAACAAAATTTAAATTTGAGTGAATAAATTTAAATTTGCAAATAAGTACCAGGATGGGACAATCAAATAAGGAGAATAAAGAAGGGCTGAGGAATCTCTGATTTCCGCACAGTCATGGGCTGCTCTAAGATCCTCAGAAGCACCAGATTATTTCAGTAACGCATAAGCATAATGTAGGAATGTATCATCTATACTCATCTTCTACTAGAATCTTAAATTGCTCAGTGGAGGAAGTTCAGAACCACTTAATAAATCTTTAACTATCTTATAACTTGGCCTGGCTTAGATATACCAAATAATTCAAGATGTGTATTATAAATTGTTACTTTTGTCATCACATTTTATATTGTTTCTATTTCTTTTAAGAAATTGTTCTTATTCAATAAGTTTGAAATGACATTCAGAGAAGGATGCATGTAATATGCCATTTTAATACAACATAATATTATACAATTTTTTGAAGAGGATAAACCAATAAAACATAAAAACATAGTGGTTCTTCATGCCTTTTTTCTTGTCTTGGTATGAATTAGGAAAAAGTTATTATAAATACATTAATATAAAAATTAAATATAAATATAGAGCACTATTTTATAAAGTAGTTTAGGGTGTATACAACTGCTTACTTCTATAAATAACTTTCTTGTGCTTTTCAGAGGTTATTTTAGAAATATCATGCAAAACAGATATATATATATATAGTAAATTTATATATAGTAAATTTTCTATAATTATTATTGTTTATTTTAGAATTTCAAATTGCCTCAGTTGACATAATTTATTTTAGTCTTTTGGTTCACTTCTAACTTATCAAAAATATATCTCATTACTATTGCAATGTACAAAACTAGACTACCTAATAATATTCTCTAAAGGTGTTTTAGTCAGATATGGATGATCGTTGCATCTGGAATAGTCAGTTTGCTCTAAATATGTAGCTGTGCTTTGAATATGTACATTTTTATTTTAAGTTCTGTGGTACATGTGCAGGTTTGTTACATGAGTAACATGTGTGGTAAACCTATCAACCCATCACCTAAGTATTAAGCATAGCATGCATAAGCTATGTTTCAAATCAGAAAGAAGTAAAAAATCACGTGCCTTCTTGTAAAATTCAGATTTTATTATTGGCACTCGAATTTTACTTGGAAACTTTATAACCTATAATAGGGTATGAAGATTGTGAGGCAATGGTCAAACAATATCCAGTATTATTATTTAACCTGCATTATGCAGAAAACCCTTTACCTACTATATGCAAATAAATTGCATTTTCTCACATGTAATATTATATTCCATATAGAATTAATAAGTTGATGAATTATGGCTTTTTAATATTTTATCAAGTTGTTGACTTATCTAAAACTAAATTTATCTTTAGCCGATAAATAACCTATGTTTCCTTAATAACAGTAAGAATCACTATTAAAAGGTCAGCATGATGTGCCATCTAGTTACCAATTTTTTCATAAATTACTATCACAGATGTCAGTGCATAAAGAACCCCAAAAGAAAACAAAAAGCCCACAAACCAAAATCAACTCATAATTTCCAAGGCTGAACTTGGTGGCCAATAGTATGCACTGTGAGCGTGTAAATTTCCTATACACTTTATTCAGACAGCTTAATACAGACAGAGAAAATCAGAGGAGCACCTGCCAAATAGCCAGGACACACACATTTTTCATTTGTGTAGAGAATAAAAAGTGCTAACAGCATAAAAAAAACTTCACATAACATCTGATATATGTCAATGTTTTAAGTACAAAGGATATAAAGACTGGTTTTAAATTAAGATAAGGTGATAGTTTGTTGAGATAGAAATATTAATTAAACAAATAAAGATGCAAAATGTATTGAAAATAATAATAGATGAAATAAATAAAATACACTTTTATTAATTTTGGAAATTAGAAAACTGAAGAGTTTTATTTTTTAAGGAGAAAGCATTAGAATCCTAGTTTAATATTGTAACATCATCATACTGAATCTCTTGTTTGGTGGAAAGGGAAAAAAATACCCTACCATAATATGGTCTAGTATAGAATAATATTAGTAAGAAGTCAATGCAGAATGGTGATAGCAATAAGATTAAATGTTGTTAGTTCTGAAAGAATTAAAATGAATATTGAAGTCATTAGGAATGATTTCAAGAAATCACATAAAGTGAGCAGATAGGATCTGTGGTTGATCTACAATTTGTATGAGCCAGAGCACAAAGAAAGCTCAAAGTGATGGGAGCTTTAAATGAATAAGCAGAACTTGAGGAGTTATATTTACAGAAAAATATAGTTCTGCTATTTGACACAAGATAGATTGCATATCTTGCCCTGCCTGCCAATGCTTACTTCTCTCCTGATGTCACAACTCCCCCAACATGTATTAAATTTGATAGAAAAACTTCTACATGAGAGAAATTAGGTCCCTTGGTGTACTATGGAGTATCTGTGGTCTCAATGATGAGAATATGTAATGAATACATAAATGAGAAATAAAACTAAAATAAATACTTTTTAGAATTTGAAGTGGATCTTGTCTGTCATAGAAGAAGGATTTATAATTGAAGAGTAGACAAAGATCAGCAAAGGGGCAGTAAAATAAGTGCTCCCAATTTCCAATAATGATATGTGACATAATAGAACCAACTTCCTCACTATAAACAAGTAACATTAAATCAATTTGCTAAAAACATTTAAAACATGTTAAAGATGTTGATGAACTAAATAGATAATGAGGGACTATCATACCATGGTTAGAAGCCATTTTTATCACAGAGGTTTACTGAACTTGTATGAATTATTTAAAAACTGAAAAATGAATCCAAACATATCCTATAATGGCTAATTTTAAATGTCAACTTGACTAGATTAAGGGATAAACAGATTGCTGGTAAAGCATTATTTCTCGTTGTATCTGTGAGGGTGTTTCCTGCCATGTTTGAATCACTGAACTGAGTAAGGAAATTCCCCGTAATGTGGATGGGCACCGTTCAAATGGCTTAAGGGCACAGCTAGAACAAAAAGGTAGAGGAAAGGTAAATTTCATTTTACATTTGAAGCTGAAACGCTCTTCTTCTCTGGCTCTTGGACATCAGAACTTCAGGCCTTTGGACTCAAAGACTTGCACTAGTGGCCCGCTGGGTTCTTAAACCTTCAGCCTCTGACTGAGAGTTAGACCACAGGCTTCTCTTGTTCTGATAATTTTTAGATGGACTAAGCCATGTTACTAGCATTCCTGGGTCTCTAGCTTGCAGAAAGCCTATCGTGGGATTTCTTAGCCTTCATAATTGTGTGATTTAATTTCTCTAAGAGATCCCCTCATTCATCTATCTATCTATCTATCTATGTATCAGTCTGTCTCTGGAGAGCCCTGACTAATATAGATTTTAGTAACAAGGTTGATTCTAGAGGGGGAGATATTTAAGGATGAGTTTTCTTAATTGGTTTCCAGGTTTCTGAAATTGGCTCTCCGATCTGATTAGACCTAAAAATGTTAAAGACTCTATTTTCAATAATAGAGAAAGCACTGATCATTCATGGCTTGATCTGTTTACAGAGATATGCAAAATATCTGCAATGAATATGATACTTCTTATCAACCACTTGTTTAAGGTAGGGAAGTTGAGGAATCTGTAAACAATATTTTCAAACATTTATGGAAAAGTAAAGAGTATAATGATGTTGGTTGGTTGGTTCTAATGTTGCTGGAAAATATGATGAAAGAGGCTTCACCACCCTCAGTGGCAGTGTTTTCTCCATCCCCATTGGTAGTGGCCTCTCTGCCCACCGTGTTAACAATCTTCACCTCTGTCTGAGGAATTAACTCAGAATTGCCTAAGGAAATAATAATGGTTCCCCTGAGGCAGGTGCTGAGCAGGTCAATACTGATTATCTTTAGGATTCATGCCCACCTACTTTCTTTGCTTCTAGACTTATAGCTAGAATCAAGTCGCAGTAGGCACCTACATGTGAAGTATAGTGATCCATGAGCAATTTCATTGTACTCCAAATGCACTACTTGAATTTTCTAATTATACAAACAGAAATCCAGAAAACATGTGGGCATAGATATTATAAGCATAGAATTAAATGATGAATGAAACATAAAGTTGGATTAGGCTAAATTTATTGATGTAAATCCACTAAGTAGAAAGTCTCCATTTAATGTTGCAGTTCAGTGAATTAGATAACGTGCTAGCAGCTTGGTTGATTTGTTGGCTGAAACACATATAAACATATTGCCCACTGTTGGTGAATTGAAGATGATAGATCTTTACTGGTTTAATGTAGAGGAAGAAATTCAAAATCTTAGGGAGATTGGAATGCTACAGTAAATTTATCACGAAAAATCTATTCCCCCACACTGTTAATGTCCAGAATACTACCTTTCACCTAATCTTTGAAATTCTACAAAATAAAATGTGGGACACACAAAAAGTAAATATAGAAGAGAATGTAAAAGAAATAGAGATTATGAGACCACACCTGGATTATAGTACACATGTGGAGTTTTAAATATCTACATCAATATAAATATAAAGCTTTTGGCAAATAGTGAGATGGTTATTGGCTCAAGGCATTAAGGACTATGTCTTTTTGTTATAAGCTGACCACAAAGCTAACTGGACAGAAGCTTCTAGGCTTTTGTTGTATTTTTACAACAAAAAATACAGACCTAAACTATCAGTCAAAGATAGTCACTATATTGGTATCAGTACCATGCTGTTTTGGTTACTGTAGTCTTGTAGTATAGTTTGAAGTCAGGTAGTGTAATACCTCCAGCTTTGTTCTTTTTGCTTAGGATTTTCCTGGCTATACAGAGTCCTCTTTTATTTCATATGAAACTTACAGTGTTTTTTTTTCTAATTATGTGAAGAATGTTAATGGTAATTTGATGGGAATAGCATTGACTCTATAAATTATTTTGGGCAGTATGGCCACTTTCACAATACTTATTCCTCCTACCCATGAGGATGCAATGTTTTTCCATTTGCTTATGTGTTCTCTTATTTTCTTGAGCACTGGTTTGTAGTTCTCCTTGAAAAGATCCTTCACATCCCTCATTAACTGTGTTCTTAGGTATTTTATTCTTTTTGTAGCAATTGTGAATGGGAGTTCATTATTATTGGGATCTCTGTTTTGCTACTGTTGCTGAAAAGCAATGCTTGTGATTTTTGCACATTCCTTTTGTACCCTGAGACTTTACTAAAATTATTTATCAGTTTAAAGAGTTTTGAGGCTGAGAATGATGAAGTTTTCTAAACACAAAATTATGTCATTTGCAAACAGAGACAATTTAACTTCCTCTCTTCCTGTTTGAGTGCCTTTTATTTCTTTCTCTTGCCTGATTGCCATGGCCAGAACTTCCAAAATTATGTTGAATAGGAGTGATGAGAAAGGATTTCCTTATCTTGTGCCAGTTTTCAAGGGGAATGCTTCCAGCTTTTGCTCATTCACCATGATATTTCCTGTGTATTTGTCATAAATCACTCTGATTAATTTGAGGTATGTTCCATTAATGTTTATTTTATTGAGAGTCTTTAACATGAAGAAATGTTGATTTTATCAAAGGCCTTTTCTGCATTTATTGAGATAACAATGTGGTTTTTGTCTTTGCTTCTGTTTATGTGATGGATTACTTTTATTAACCTGCATATATTGAACCAGCCTTGCATCCCAGGGATGAAGCTGACTGGATTGTGGTGAATAAGCTTTTAATGTGTTGCTGGATATGGTTTGCCAGTATTTTATAGAAGATTTTTGCATGAGTGTTCATCAGAGATATTTGAAGTTTTCTTTTACTATTGTGTCTCTTCCCAGTTTACTCATAAAATGATTTAGTGAGTACGATACTGGTACCAAAACAGACATGTAGACTAGTGGAACAGAACAGAGACTTGAGAAATAATACCACACATCTACAATGATCTGATCTTTGACAAACCTGACAAAAACAAGCAATGGGGATAGGATCTCCTATTCAATAAATGAGAGTGAGAAAACTGGCTAGCCACATGCAGAAAACTAAACCTGGACCTTTTCCTTTCACCTTATACAAAAATTAATTTAAGATGGATTAAAGACTTAAATGTAAAACCTAGAACCAGAAAAACCCTAAAGGAAAACTTAGGCAATATCATTCAGGAAACAGGCATGGGCAAAGACTTCATTACTAAAACACCAAAGTAATTGAAACAAAAGACAAAAATGACAAATGAGATCTAATTAAACAAAAAGGAGTTTTGCACAGCAAAAGAAACTATCATCAGAGTGAACAGGCAACCTACAGAATGGGAGAAAATGTTTTCAATCTATCCATTTGACAAAGGTCTAATATTCAGAATTTACAAGAAACTTAAACAAATTTACAAGGGAAAAAAACATCAAAAAGTGGGCAAAGGATATGAACAGACATTTCTCAAAAGAAGACATTTATGCAGCCAACAAACGTGTGAAACAAAGCTCAACATCATCGATCATTAGAGAAATGCAAATAAAAATCACAATGAGATACTCTCTCATGGCAGTCAGAATGGCGATTATTAAAAAGTCAAGGAACAATGGATGCTGGCAAGGCTGTGGAGAAATAGGACTGCTTTTACACTATTGGTGGAAATAGAAATTAGTTCAACTATTGTGGAAGACAGTATGGCAATTCCTCAAGGATGTGGAACCAGAAATACCATTTGACTCGGCAATCCTATTATTGGTTATATACCCAGAGGAATACAAATTGTTCTGCCATAAAGGTACATGCATACATATGTTTATTGCAGCACTATTAACAATAGTTAAGTCATGGAACCAACCCAAATGCCCATCAATGATAGACTGGATGAAGAAAATGTGGTACATTTACACCATAGAATACTGTGCAGCCATAAAAAAGAATGAGATGATCTTCTTTATAGGGACTTGGATGAAGCTATCATAATCAGCAAACAAACACAGGAACAGGACACCAAGCACCTAATTTTCTCACTCATAAGGGGGAGGCGAACAATAAGAACATATGGACACAGGGAGGAGAACATCACACACTGGGGGCTGTCGTGGGTTGGGGCGTGAGGGGAGGGAACTTAGAGGACAGGTCAATAGGTGCAGCAAACCACCATGGTACATGTACATCTATGTAACAAACCTTCACGTTATGCACATGTATCCCAGAATTTAAATTAAAAAAAAAAAGATCACTAAACAAACAAATGGTAGTAGCAGCAAAATCTACAACAAAAAATACAGAAACAACAAATCTGGGAAATAAGGCTAATTTCCAGAGTTCCCATATTATATTACTTATAATGTTCAGTTTTCCTTTCTTTTTTCATTTATTTATTAATTTTTTGTGTGTGAGACAAGGTCTCACTCTGTTACCCAGGTTGGAGTGCAGTTACATGATCATCATTCACATACTGTGCTTAAGTGATCCACCTACTTCAACCACCAGAATAGCTGAAACTATAGATGCACATCACCTAGATCAGCTAATTTTATTTATCTTTGTAGAGATGAGGTCTCTCTATGTTGTCCAGGCTGGTCTTGAATTCCTGAGTTAAAGCAACCCTCTTGTCTCAGCCTCCTAAAGTGCTAGGGTTATAGGTATGAGCCACTGCACCTGGCCAATATCCAGTTTTCAACAAAATAATATGATATATGTAATGAATCAGGAAAATATACCTCATAGAAAAAAATGCCAACAGAAAATAACCCTGAGATGACGGCCAGATGATGAATTTACCAAACATTTTTTTTTTTGAGATGAAGTCTCGCTCTGTCACTCAGACTGGAGTCTGGTGGTGTGATCTCAGCTCACTGCAACCTCCAGCTACTGGTTCAAGTGATTCTCCTCACTCAGTATCCTGAATAGCTGGGACTATTGGCATGCACCACCATGGTTGGCCAATTTTTGTATTTTCAGTAGAGATGAGGTTTCACAATGTAGCCAGGCTGGTCTCAAACTCTTGATCACAAGTGATCTGCCCATCTCAGCCTCCCAAAGTGCTAAGATTATAGATGTGAGCCACAGCACCCAGTCCAAACAAATATTTAAAATCAGCTTTTAAAAATATGTTTCAAAAACTATAGGCAACATGCATAAATAATTAAATGGAAGTCAAGCAATAATACCTCACTGAATAAAGAATATCAATAAAGAGAAAAAGATTGTAAGACATGAGACACTATAGTAATTTCAGAGTTAGAAAATAAAATAATTGAATTTAAAAACTTACTATAGGATCTCAACGACATATTTTTTCTGGCAGAAGATGGAATAAGTGAATTTACAGATAGGTAAATAAAGGCTATTCAATCTGAGAAAGAACAACAACAACAAAAAAGAATGAAGGAAAATAAACAGTCTCAGAGACCTGCAGGACACTATCAAGCATAGCAACAGATAGTTGGATGGGAGAAACAGAACAGGGCAGAAAATACATTTAAGAAATAATTACTGAAAAGTTTCCAAATTTGATTTTCAAAACCCCGTTAATCCACATATCCAAGAATTTCAGTGATCTGTAAGATAAAGAGATCCACATCTAGACCCATTACAGTCAAACGTTTGAAAACCAAGAGCAGAGTGGATCTAGAAAATAGTCTGAGAAAAAAGATTCATCAAGCACAAGGTATTCTCAAGGATTAATAGTCACATTTTGTAAGAAATTGTGGAAGCCAGAAGGCAATATGGTGTCATATTAAATATATTAAAAAAAAAATTACTGACAACCTAAAACTTTATATCCAGTAAAATTGCCCTTCAACAATGAAGAAGGAAGTAGGACAATTTTAACCAACACAGAAACAGAATATTTATTACTACCCAATATTTATTCCAGCCCTACAAGAAATATGAAGTGAATTTTTCAGGTTGGATGAAAGACACTAGACAGTAACTTATTGCTATGTATATAAATTAAGAACACAGGTAAATGTAATTATATCAGCAAATAAGAAAACAAAATAAATTATTTCATTTGTAACACTTTCTACTCTTATGTGATTAAGGAAGACCTTAAATAAATAATTGTAATGTCTTAATAGTCTTTAATTGTATAAATATGGAATTTTTACAGCAATAATAGTATAAAGGAAGGGGTAGGGAATAGTCAAGCAAAGTTTGTGTTAAACTTAATCAAAAGCAGATACTTTTAAATTAAGATGCTAAGTGTAATACCCAGGGTATCATTAAGAAATTTACTCACAAAAGGTTGCCTGTCTACTCTTTTTCATAGAACTTATAAGCTAATAACAGGAGTAGCTCAATCTACTGATTTGTCAGTGTTATAATATTTTCCCGAGTAACAGTTCATCTCTTGCCTTCATATATTTGCTCTGGACAAAGTGAAGAATAATTTCTCTTGTTCTCAACATTTTTCCATTGTCCAAAACCATTGAAAGGTTTTTATCCCTTGTGGCAACTAGGCTTATAACTTGTTAATATTACATTAACAAATGTATAACTGAATAATTTTGTTTGTTATATTTCCTTTAAAATATTCAATTAATTTCAGGTTTATTTGTGTAAGCTCTTTTTTTAACATGGTTTATGTTTTGTTTTTACTAAATTTCATTTGCTATTCAGATTAATATTAATACATATTAAAATCTCTTTTTTTCTTTAAGTCATGCTCATATGAACATTTGCAATCAATGCCTGTCAATCACTTTTGAAATATATTTTCTGAAATCTTATGAAATAAATTTATTATTTTAAAAATTATCTTTCTTAATTACTCAGAATGCAATTTATTCTTAATTATCTTTTAGGTGTTTTTTTGTGATCAAGTTAAAAACTACATAAAATTATCCTCTTTACTTTTTGCTATTTTTTAAGAAATGTCAATATATTGAGATAGCAATTTATAAGATGTGCTGATTTTAGCATAATTAAACATAAGGAGATAACTGAAATTACTTCAGCAAGTGTGTAGATTAAATCTTGGTTTCTTTTTATATATTTTTAATAAAAGAAAGAGTCACATTATTTTGATCAGGCATGTACTGTGGTTTTAGAGAACACAGTGTTTCTTTTAACTTTTAATGATTTAAAAATATGTATGCTGACATGGAAATTATAAAGACAGTAATCAATAACACATTTTTGTTTACTTTTTGCACAATGTCTAATAAGATGAATAATAAATATTTTAGTTTTCTATTTTTCTGTAGTTTCTATACCTACTTATTTGTCATTTAAATGTTGTTTGGGGAAATAGATCATATCAAATATCCGATGATTCCCCTTTAAGAAATAATTTTCTTTTAAGGAGACACAAATCTTAATGAAGAGAGTCAGATGTCTCAGTCTTCATAAGAGGTCTATTACTGACTTATCAGTTCATTATCTTCTTAATTTTTTCCTTTATAAATCTGAAACATCTGATTAACTCTCTGGTGCTATTTAAAGCATCACCCATGTATGATACATCAAATACACTGAGGGCATATTAAAACTCTTTGACTGCTTTAATAAATTGCACTGGTGTATTCCTCCCTGCGTAAGAAAATAAAGCAAAACAGTATAGATAAATGACTGAGAACAAACGTCAACAATACAGTAAGAAAACAAATTATGCTTTGTCCTTCTTCTGATTCCTATTTGCATATAATTTACTGTAATGACAATTTACCTCATCCTCCCCAAAAAAACCATGAAGTGCTATAGATTTTTCAGTTGTTTTTATAACTTAGAATTAATTATAGAAATTCATTTAAAACTAATAAATAAGAGGTATTTGATTGTATGTCAGTCACTCAGTAGGTATTGATATATGTAACTGTTTTCTAAGCATTGTGGACAGAATTGTATAAGTCACTATTTCTTCCTTCATCAGACTATTATCTAGTTAGACAGAAAAATTTACCCATGTACAGTATTTAAACGCCCATACAAGGCCTTACCCAGGACTCAGTGATGACAGACTATAAATACTGCAAAAAGTCAAATGAGAAAGACATAAAACTTCATTCCCTTCACTGGATCATTTGCTTATTAGTGTACTAATTCATTCAGTGAATATCAATATGTTAGTCATTCAAAACAGTACTAGTTTGGCAAATACCTTGAACACATGCATTCATCCATCCATCCATTTTTCAATCAATGATAAAACATTTCATATTCTTCCCTTATGTTTCAGTAACTGTGCTAGGTGCTGATAGAACAAGGATAATTATAATCCAGTTCCAATATTTCAGATGATTAAAGCCCAGACAAGTAGAGGATTTCTAGCAAATGCAGTAAGTAAGCATCACAATTCCTTAGTGGTGATTGTATTTGTGTGTGTCTGTGGGGTGGGAATGGTGTTTTGTTCAGGGATCCAAATTGAAAACTGTCCCAAAAGTTACTAGTTATTTGACCTTTCCTTAAGGCCTGATTTCAACTCCAGAGAAATTGCTCGATAAATGTCGCCTAAAATTGCTCTAATAGAGACAAATGAGGTGTCTTGAGAATATAGGAAAAAGACTCTTTTTCTTGAAATTACAGTGGAAGCTCCCTATGGAGGATGGCATTTGAATTGACTTTTAAAGGATGAGTGTATTTATTAGATCAAGGAGAAGAGAGGGCAAGTCAATCATGAGCAAATTCAGTCAGGTAGGCTACAACTATTTCTGCAACCAAGTATGAAGGGTGAGTGTAGAAAATCATAGGGATTGGGTTGGGATAGGTAGAAATAATACAAACCAAAAAGGGGCTTGTGAGATATAGAAATGTCAGCTTTATTGCAAACTCATAGGAAACCAGTAGGACTCATTCTGAGTAGAGTGAAGGATATGGATACTTACTTCAGACAAGAGTTGGGATTGAGTTTGAAAAACTAGGAGGATATAGTAAAAGATGAGAAATGATAACCTCATGAATTTAGGCAGAAGGAATAAGACTGGAAAATAGTAGAAGGCTCTAGAGAAAAATGGGACCCTTCAGATGCATGCAGAAAAGATAATAAAGTCTATGTTTAATAGTTTTCTGTTAAAAATATATACTTATGATGGTCGTATTAGGAATACATAGGGGACAAGGTTGACAGGGAAGTTAGTAAATTCAGACTCTGTACATTATGAGTTAAAAGCAACTTTAAAAAAAATCTAAATAGGAAAATATGATTAGAATTAGAATAAAATTAAACAGGCAATTAAAATTTTAGTGAAACCTGTGTAATTAGCCAGTGAAGGCTGAAGTCTAGAAAAGGCCACTTATCTAGAACATTTAGAGTGAAATAGTTGGGGTGTTGATATTATTCTATGTAAGACCATGGATTCTATATGGCAGAAGAAGGATGAAAATTATTAAGAGAATCTAATGTCATTAAAAAGAAACCAAAAAGAAGACTGCAGTTAACACATTTAAACAAAAGGTTTTCAAGATGGAAATCTGCAAAAATGTCAAATGATGAATAAAGTTCCAGTAAAATGAATATTTAAAAGGTATCTTTTGTTGTTGTCTTTTAAACAACAATTAGCTTAGGTTTAGTTTTTAGATACAAAACTAAATGGCAGTTGTTTAAAGAATATATGATGCATAATGTAGAGGCAAATAGCATACATACTTTTTGAGAATGTGGCTTCATAAGCACAGAGAGATATAGGACCATGGACAATATGAACTTTTAGAAATGTTATTGTTTTATTGTTCTCTTTATTACTGTTATTATTTTAAGTATGTCATTGGCTGGACCGTATTTATTGTTTAAGAGATATAGTACAAAAGAACAGCAACACTGAGTGTACAAAAGTTACAAGAGAAAAATTAATGGAGCAAGATATTAAGAAAGATAAGTAAAGATAACATCTAGAGAGTGGAGAGAAGAATTGTCAGGGATGTTAGGGACATTCATAAACTAATTAGCTGCAGAAAAAGGGCTGTAGTCAGGAATCCTTGATGCTTTAAGATAGCATTTTGATTATAATGAAAATGTAAGTAGAGGCTCTAGATAGATGAATACTATACACACATACACACACACACACACACATACACACACACAAACATGTCTGAGTTTTTGCAAAGGAGAAAATAGCGGAGTTGTGGAAGTGAGACTAAACTGCACTTGGTACAATGTAACTTGCGGAATACTAGAGCACTTATGAAGAATAACAGTAATTTGTACATATTTCTTTTTGGTGACGGAATTTTGCTCTTGTTGCCCAGGCTGGAGTGCAATGGCACAATCTCGGCTCACTGCAACCCCAGCCTCCCAGATTCAAGAGAGTTTCCTGCCTCAGCCTCCCAAGTAGCTGGGATTACAGGCATCTGCCAACATGCCCAGCTAAGTTTTTGTATTTTTCCTAGAGACGGGGTTTCACCATGTTGGCCAGGCTGGTCTCGAACTCCTGACCTCAAGTGATCCACCCATCTTGGCCTCCCAAAGTGTTGGGGTTACAGGCATGAGCCACCGCACTTGGCCTGAATGGTATATTTCTGATGCCTTGAATGCCATGTTAAAGGCCTTGAACTTTTTCTTTTAAACAAGTATAAACCTATTTAATCTGCAGACAAGGAAAGCAAGCGACTAGAGTTACATATCTATTGCAATAATGCAATTACTTTCTGATTAAAAGATTTTCAGCCATCATGTTGGCAATATCAATAAAAATTGACATGGATAAAAAATTGCTATTAATGATTAGTCAAGATTTAGTGACTAATTGGTCTAATAAACAGTGAAAAATGATTTAAAGTAATATTGCAAGCATAAACATTTTTTTATTTTCCAAATACATTACATGCTGAAACAAGAGAACAAGAGAAAGACACAAATCACAAAATGTTAATGAGGATTTTTTTATAAAAGAATAAAAGAAAGAAAATTGCACAGATATGTTTGGAGAATTTTGTATGCTATGCCCACTACTTCTGGACAACAAAGGGTCTAATTTTACTCAATCACTTCATTAGGAGCATGGTGTATTATTTTGCCAATATTGACATTTCGTCAGTATGAATAATTTATATTTTAAATGACATGTTTATTTATGATGTGTAATATTTAAAAATTTATGAATAATAGGCATACATGAATTGAGATACAATTACTTTAAAAATGATTTTCCTAAATGTTATCTAATGCATTCTTAATGCACTGCTAGTCAATAATTTTAAGTAAATAGCTTTATAACTTTACTGCATAATGAAAGTTCATATTTCAATTTTATATCCAATTTATATTTACTAATATAAATCAATGAGTTATTTGGGAAAAATGATGTGATGTCTCAAATATTTATATAAAATGACTCACAACAAAAATTCTTCTCAAGTACAGTTTCAATTGGATTTTGATTAAAGATAGTCTAAAACAGAAATTACATTAAAGCATAGTTACATTAAGATTCAATTAGGTACATTTAAATTGAAATGCTGTGGCTTTCTTGAGTAAAATGAACTCTACTATTTCTTGCCATAAATTTTAGTATCATTTATGTATCAGATATATTATTGTGCAAAGTAGAGTTGAAATAATGCATACACTATTGATATCCAAAAGAATTAGGAAGCAAAGATAATTTATTGTAAGAAAGCTGAAAAGGGAACACAGTCTCATTTCAACTCTATACCTGAAAATGCTTTTTAAAATATGTTTAATGACTCATATTTTCTACAGATACCAGCAAATAGAAATGTCAAACAAGTGAAATAATAAGATAAATACAGAGGAAAATGAACCAAATTCAATAAAAAGCATCAATGAAGTATAAATAAACTGTTTCATACAACAAATTTTAATCTCCTTTGAAGATAAAATTGTCAGTTGCTACTGTTCACATCATTTTTCCACAAACTTAACATCTATAATGTTAATGCTGAGTGTCACCTTGATTGGATTAAAGGACATAAATTATTGATCCTGGGTATGTCTGTGAGGGTGTTGCCAAAGGAGATTAACATTTGAGTCACTGGGCTGGGAAAGGCAAACCTATCCTTAATATGGGTGAGCATAATCTAATCAGCTGTTACCTTGACTAGAATAAAAAGCAGACAGAAAAATGTGGAGAGACTGGCCTAGCCTCACAGCCTATATCTTTCTCCTGTGCTGGATGCTTCCTGCCCTC
This sequence comes from Cacajao melanocephalus, assembly GCA_963573385.1. Taxonomy (NCBI): domain Eukaryota; kingdom Metazoa; phylum Chordata; class Mammalia; order Primates; family Pitheciidae; genus Cacajao; species Cacajao melanocephalus. Next base: position 21,542 of record CAUYLG010009870.1, read on the forward strand.
AAACATCGTACTTCAAGTTTTTCAGTTTTGGAACTCAGACTGGCTCTCCTTGCTCCTCACCCTGCATATGGCCTATTGTGGAACCTTGTGATCATGTGATTTAATACTTAATAAATTCCCCTTTACATGTATGTACACAAACACATATAAATTCCATTAGTTCTATCCACTTAGAAAACCTTGACTAATACAGATTTTGGTACCAGGAGTGGTTTTAGAGGAACAGAATACTAAGGATGGAGTTATCATTGGCTTTGGGGTTTCCGGAGTCGGCTGCTTAATATTATTAGACTCAAAAATGCTAAGGACTCTATTGCTAATAGTATAGAGGACATTCATAGTCCTTGGCATGAACTGTTTAGAGAGTTATGCAAAATAAATGCAATTGACACTCCTAATTCATGACTCATGAGAGGCTAGAAGTTTAGTGACACCATGCTTAATACCTTTGACCATAAGGTGTGTTTTTGGTTTTACAAAGGATAGTTGTATTATGTTAGGCACAATTATGACCTTATTGTTGTCCTTATTTGAAGATTTTGTACGATCCCAGGAGATGTGTATGTGTTCAAGTTGACCAGCGGTGGATTTGTGATGGTTAATACTAACTGTCAATTTGTAGGATACAAAGTACTGATCCTGGGTATGTCTGTGAGGGTGTTGCCAAAGGAGATTAACATCTGAGTCAGAGTGCTTAGAAAGGCAGACCCACCCTTAATCTGGGTCAGCACAATCTAATCAGCTGCCAGCTCAGCTAGACAAAAAAAGCAGGCAGAAAAACGTGAAAGAGAAACAGGCCTAGCCTCCTATCCTACATCTTTCTCCCATGCTGGATGCTTCCTGCCCTCAAATATTGTACTCCAGGTTCTTCAGTTTCAGAACTTAGACTGGCTCTCCCTGCTTCTCAGTCTGCAGATGACCTATTGTGGGACCTTGTGATCATGTGTGTTAATAAACTCACATATATATATATGTATATATATTCCATTAGTTCTGTCCCTCTAGAGAACCCTGACTAATACAACATTCTGCCTGGTATCTAAGTTATCATCTCACGTTTAAACGCAATGAATTTCTTATTCAAAGAGCTACCCATTATGATTTATCAATCATAATAACATGAAATTTATCAATCATAATAACATGAAAACAGTCATACAAAAGTAAATATTCCTGGACAAGAAACAATAAAATTTCATTGCTTTACAATAAATATTTTAGAATATCTACCAGGAAATATCCAATCTATCTATCTATCTATCTATCTATCTATCTATCTATCTATGTATCTATCTAACTATCTATCTATCTATACACACACATAGCATGTATGTACTATGTATGCACACATACCTGTACATTCATGCATATTCAGATTATACTTATTTATGGTTACCTTTTATATTATTGTAAGATTTTTTAAATTATTTGTTATAGATAAAAGCAAAAGCTCACAACATGTGTCTGTTTTTATGATATAGGCATTTATGTTCTTTAAAGACAAAATACAGAACAAAGAAAAAACTATCTGTATATCTAGAATTAAAAACACCCCAATAGATTTATATGTCATTTTGCAAAGAAAGAAACTCCACAAGTTTTATATATTTTTGCTTTTAGTCAGAAAAGATATGCAATAAAAAACTGTGCTTTTGTATGTTATTAATTTTATTATATTACTAATCTCTCTACTTGAGACTCTGGATAATAGGGGAGAAAATTAATTGAGTACAGTATATGAGAATATTTCTACATGATCTATAAATGGCCTATTCACTGCTAGTGCTTTATGTTAGAATCATGAACCCAGCATCAAAAAGTATTTTGTAGCCATAAAGGACAAATTTGGACATTTTTCTTTTCCTAGAGTTGAATTCATAGATATTTCAGGTGGTTAATTTAAGTCAACTTTTCATAGCAATTTGTTATGAAATAAGCAATTATATTGCTATTGCTTAAGACTTCAAATCACTGTTTTTTTCTTTTTGATCTCTTAAAACTACTTTTAATTCATAAGTCCTCACCAAAATTGAAAACATACAGTAAAATCTGATGTGTAAGACAAACTATTTGCTTTTAACGGTTTTTTTTTCTAGGACATTTTGACTGTTATCAAATGCTCAGAATTCAGGATATGTTTTTATCTTTCCATGTGGGTAATGATGACCTGATATTATAGTAATGTGGCATTTTAAGTGTAAGGTCTTTTAGGCTGACTGCGCTATGGACACCATGTTAACCTCTGTGACCTGCAAGGACACTCCAGATGAGTTCCTGGAAAATCTGAAGTAACTGGAAGACCATGAAATGAGGAAGAAATGATCAACCTCTGCAGTGCCTACTTAACTTGATACGTTATCTATTGTTTCTTATTCCTGCCCTGATTGATAAGGCCATTGGACTTTGTAACCGACCTTGGTCAACCTCCTGATTCCAAGCCCTACAACCCTGTCCCAGCTTGCAAACCTACCATCCCCTCTCCCAGCTTACAAAAAACCTCCCTAAACTGTAACATCTATAACTTTCCACCACCTACCGCAAAGCTATAAAACCAACTCCTATCCCACTGCCCATTGTTAATGCCCTTTTTGGCCTTAGCCCACCTGCACCCAGGTAAATAAACAACCATGTTGCTCACACAAAGCCTGTTGGGAAGGTCTCTTTATTCAAAGTGTGCATTTTTCAACAGTAATTAGAAAAGCAGCACTAAAATTTACCTTTCTGCAATATGGCATGACTTAACCCTAAGAAGAGTACAATATCAAAGCATGCATTTTGCTTTAAGCTGCCAGATCGCTTGGAATCTTCTCCCAACAGACTATGGTTGAGAAATACGTATTTCAGATTTGTCATAAGAGATTATTATATATTCTGCTCACCACATTGCGTCTAGGTGGCCTTTGGGTTTCAATGCTGGGAAGTACTTCTTATATTTCAGAATTTAAGAGCTTTTGGAAACAGCAAGCTCTTTGCATTCTTGAGAAGAACATGTTACACAAACACTCAGAAAATTATATAGATTAATAGAGACACAGCATATTTTTCAAGGCAAGGAGTTTAATGTAGAAAACCATCAAGGTGATCTTAGAAGATTTCATACTCCTGGCATTCTTATACAAATCTTGTGTATTGTAAACAAAACAGCTCCTACAAAAACTCTACTTTCAGTTGCATTGTCTCTTAGATTTTCTTTTATTAAAGTTTAGAAATTCTCAAAATTTTCTATTCTTTTCATTAAAACTTTATTTCAGATACGCCGGTAATGTCTAACATGGGTTTTATTTGATCTCACATTAAAGTCATAATACTTTTTAAGAGTATAGATGAAATATTACTCAATATAATTTTTCACCAGTACTTAGCAATGTATGGAAGTAGAGGGGGCATCAAATAATATCAGAAGTAGAGTTTTCTTTCACACCTTTACTTCCTTCAGTTTCAGGGGAGAAAATGAAGATGACATGTTTAAGTAGTGAGCAGGGTGTTACAGCCTTGCTGCTGGTTGTCTGCCTATTTAATAAACTTTTATTAGAAGAGGCAAAACATGTGAAGATCAAAATCCATCAAACTGACCAAACTTGGCAACAGTTAACCAAAATAACTCACAAAAAGAAAAAGATAGGAGTGGTGCTATATGAATGAGCCATTGGGTGATCCCTGCCATCCAAAAATTATCATCCAAAATTTTCTTCCTGGTTTTTTTTTCTCCTCAGGGATTATTATAAGTGATTTCCACAATTGTAAAGTGGCCTGAAGCTCCAGGAAGAAGATTTTAAGATAGTTTATGTTTATCTATCATAATTTATCCTTTCCTAGTCTTTGTTTTCTTCTTATGAAAACATGCATTTTTTAATCTTGTGGACTTTTTTTTTTAAAACCCAAGTAATTGAGATTGACCATGCAATTATTGTGTCCAACCACCAGTAGTTCAATTTCATAATAAATTTTATCTTGAGTTTAAACACTAACTAACTCATCATATACCAAATGACTCTCCTAAGGGTGCATGTGTGCAAAAGGGTATGTATGCATACATATGTATCTTCAGATCTATAAAAATTTTAATAGGCTCCAATCTCAAAAGTGCAAATCTCTTATTGTAATTTATGTGCTAAAAATAGCAGTATACTTTAGTCAATTTCTGACCTACTGACCAACTTTAATTTCAGCAGGATTTTGCTCAGAATTTGTAATTTTGTTTACGCAGCCTATTAACTAAGCTAAAACAACTATGACAACTCTATGAAGAGTTACTTAATTTAGTTGGGTAACTGGAAATCAGGATGTGTCCTTCTTTCCCTGGTAGAGCAAGAGGAAGAGATTCAACTGTGTTATTGTTCTAGGGACCTAGGTGGGATTCAGAGATGAGACGCCTTCTGGCTTACTTCACTACTAGGCAATGCTGGGAAATCCCAAGTCACTCATAAGTATACACACCAAAATCAAGCTCTAAATCACAAACAGAATAAGATGAGCAAACAAAGAATAAAGTGAAGAGGGTGTGGAATTTTGGATTGCCAGTGGGTAAAAAGGTGTGCCATGGGAAGGAGAGAGGAGCATCCTGGCCGACGCTCCTTTCACCAGCAAGGTAAAGGAGTGGTTTGTTGAATTTCTTTCCTCCACAGGTATTGACAAACCTTGTGGGCTTCAAGGGCTAGCCTAGGACAGAGCAAAGCTGACAACTTGCAGAACTAGTTAGACTGTTGGAACTCAAAGACCAACTGGTAGGATTCATGGTACTTTCATACTCATGAGTCAGTTTCTTGACACATTTTGTCTCCTTTTTTGAGCCTGAGGGCATTTATTTAAATATCTATTCACCATTGACATTTTAGGATATTCTAGAAAACATCAAAGCAGGAAATCTTGTTGAACAGAATTTTAAACACCATCCCAACCCAACACATACCTCTAATCTCTGATGCTAGCTAAAGCTGATTTTATGAAGGTGTGTGCTAAGAGTCTTTTACAGCAGTGTGCCTATATAAGAATCAGAGTAGTGGTGTTGAATACGTTTTAAATGTCTTATTCAGCAGTTTAATTATTTTAGGGGTGTGTGTGTGTGTGTGATCATACTTATTTGGCTATTTTATTAACCTCAGAAAGGGATGAGATTTTTTATACTCGTTGAAAGGAAACCTGGGCTAAAAGGTTGAGAAATGCATTCCTATTTTTTGTAGGGTTAGGGCTAAGTATGCCTGTTTTCCAATCCAAAAGGATGAGTGGAGGTAGAGCATACATATTTGTCATTTATGGCACAGGCAGCTGAGAGTTGCAGTGAAAAAGGCTGAAAGGCTTTTCAATGAGGAAGGCTGAGCCATACTGGCCTCTTGACCTTGTATCCTAGATCATCTTGGTCAGCAGTCATTACATGATATCACACTGCTACTCCTTTCATGTCCTGGATTGATGCTTCTAAAATAACTTAATTGTTGTTTCTAGTGCAAATTTATAACTACTAAATTCATCTTGAGTGCTCACCTTGCAGGTCACTTTATACTCAGGGTTATAGAGAGCATTCCTAAGCTTTGTCCTCATGGTGCTCATTAAGGAATGTAGAACATAGTGGAAATAAAGACTGAGACATAGACAGGTGCAAGTACAATATAGCACCTTTGGCCTTAGCAATGTGTATAATAGACCAAAGGATGGAATGAGAAATATTTGTTGAAATATTTTTGCTAAAACACATTATTCTGATAAAAGTAAACAGATGAAGGATTACTTCAACAAATAGGTCATGAATAGGTTTTGCCAAAATCCTTAAAGATATAATTTGTAAATCTTATGTCATAAAGTCATATGACACATATTTATAGAGAAATACAAAAATATATGTGAGCCAAATGTTTATGGATAAAAATATTTAATAAATAAAGTGCTCTATTAGAATTTAGCTGGAGATATTGATGTTATTCTAGCTATTGTGAGCAACTACTAGGATAATTTTGGCAAGTAAGATGGTTAAAGGAGGGTTGTAAAAAAAATCACAAATTATAATAGGTTTTATGGCATACAATTGATAGTATTTTCCAAATTTGTGGCCTAAGCTATGTATCTGTGACAGATGAAAATCTCATTTTTTTATTTCAAAAATTCACAAAATATATTTCCAGATTATTGTTTTCAAGGATCCTTTAGCAATAAAATAAGTAGTTAAAATTCATGTCCTTGCATCACACTAAGCAACAGAAAATAATTTGTGTCTAGATATCACAAATTTCAAGTCAGGTTTCTTCCAGACACATCTGAAAATGCAAAGTATTTCATTATATAGTATATCATTTGATTTCCAATTAATAAATGGAGGATTTGTTTCTAACAGTTTCTCTGTTCACATCTAAATATATAATATGAAATGTGGAAGGAAGTTCTAGTTTGATAGTGCCTCAATTACAACTGCCAAAAGTAACTTTCTGTATTTCCAAAAAAGACAGTTGTCTCTCTTTCAGCCAGTAGATAAAACATTTTAAATACATATCTTAAACACTCCTTCCATATGAGCATGTCTCTCTCCCAATGAACCTCAACATACTTTGTTATTAGCTATCCTTGCTGTTAGGTAGAGGCATTGCAAAATTTCTTCTGCATATCCTTATATTTACTACCATTTCAAAAGCAGAAAAGATGGCTGAAATTGCTTCATTTACTGACTATTGGGACAAACTTACCAATTAAGAGTAATTGTAGAGTATAAATAATGAAAAAATGTATTGAGGAAAGAAAGGAAAAATATTATATTGTCTGTTTTATAATGCAAGCGAAGATGGCAAGAAATGACTTAAAAATGTGTTTTGTTTTTAAAAATTACAAATTCACAGGAAGTTGAAATTAGAAAAAAGTAGTATCATCCTCCACTCAGTTTCCCCCAGAGGTTGACTGCTACACAACTGTAAGACAATTATCAAAACCAGAAAAATCAATATTGCTACAATATTAATATTTTATGATGTGTGTAGGTTTGTGCAATGACCACCACATCAAGACACAGAACTATGCCATCACCACAAAGGTCACTCTTTTTTCACCCTATCCTTTTATAGCACTCTCCTGCCACCATCCATAACCTCTGGCAACCATTAATTTGTATTCCATCTCTGTAATTTTGTCATTTCCAGTATGCTGTATAAATGGAATCATACAGTATATGGCCTTTAGAAACTGGCTTTTCTTCACACAGTGTGGTACCCTTGAGATTCACCCAAGTGGTTGCATATATGAACAGTTCATTTCTTTTCATTGGAATAAATGCCCAGCAGCATCAATGCTGGGTCATATAATAAGTGTATGTTGAATTTTTAAGAAACTGCCAAAGTGTTTTCCAGAATGTCTGTAACATTTTACATTCTTCCCAGAATGTGTGAGAGATCAAGGTTTTCTGCATCCCCACCAGCATCTGGTATTGTCACTATTTTCACTTTGACTGTTCTAATAGGTGTTTGAAGACACCTCATTATGGTCCCAAGTTGCATGTCCTTAATGCTAATGATTTTGAACATCTTTTCATGCACTTATTGTTCTCTGTATATTCTCTTCAAATAGGTTATATCTATTTTAAATATATTCATAGGATGCAAATTGACATCTCAGAATATCAAGTGATTTCTTTAAGTAATAAGTATATTTGTTAATCAAATATATTGAGTTTTTCTGTAAAGGGTCCTTGGTTACATAATCTCAGGAATTATACGCAATAAAATTACAATAGATATACCATCTATAATTAAGGAGTGTTAGTTGAGTTTAAGAAGCATTTTTAAAACAGTAAAAAAAAAAAAAATAAGTACCAAACGCTCCAAAATAAACCAAGTGAAATAAAAAGCTAAATCCTCAATGTTTTCCACATAATTTTAAAACCATAAGTAAGGTTGTCATTGTAAGACAATACAAAGGAAAGGCTGATGATAATGTTTTGTCTAGAGAAAAACATTTTGTACAGATTAAGTTAATGTAATGAATATACTCATAACAATCAGAAGGTGAGAAAAGAACATTTAATCTAATCACATTTCTACATAGAATTAGTTGTTCAAGTGGGTTTCCTTTATCCTTGTTTTCATTTCTTATTAGTAACACAAGGAAAGCTACTGACTCCACACACAATACGGTAAGTAGACTTATCATAGGGGAACCAAATGCTGACATGATAGTTATTGAAACTATATTTTGAAAGTAGCCTATAATTCTCCTGAATGATTCAATTAACCTAGGTTAAATTATTCGTTAATTCATTTAGGCAGTATTTATTAAGTACCCATAGTATGTCTTTATTAATCAAATACTATGCAAAACTCTGGGATCCATGGACACATGAAACATATTCCATGCTTTTCAGAGACTTAAAATATAATAGAGGAGACAGAATTGTACACTAATGTTTCCTTACAATCTTTAAAGAAAAAGACAGGATGGTTAATTCTCTGAACTTATAACAAAACTGTTCTGAATATTACTTGATAGTGTTCATTTATATAGTACTTTGGTTCCTATTTATTTTCATTTATCAACTGTTTTTAAATTCATGAAAAAAACAGCAGAAAGAGAAAGATGAAAAGAGATGATAGCTGAAAGCAACATTCTATACCTACAGTTATGAATTATATTTTATTCATTTTGCTCTATTAATTTCCCAAAAGATTATAGTTGTTTCTGGCTAATGGAAATACTATGTATATCTGTTGTGTCCTGCAAACATACACATATTTTGGTTATTTAGTAACTAAATGCAAATCTAAATACTACATTGTATATGTGGGTCTGATATGAATGGCATATTAGAATTCAAGAAGGCATGGTGGGTAGCCATTTCCCATAAATTTGATGTGCTTCTCATACTGAAGATCCTAAGGAAGAAAAAATGCTTGTGTAAAGAGTGCTCCCCTATAGAGCTCAAAGGGCTTTTAAAAGAAGGAAATGGAATGAACTTTTCTGAATTTCACTCAGGACCAAATACAAGGACTTGAAGAAAAGATGTGATCCGAATAGATTTAAGTGTTTCAAATTTGAAAGTGGTAAATGAAGTGCGTTAAAAATATCCCTCTCTAAAACATATCTAAAATAGAATTTCCCTTTTCAAGATCTAATAGATAAGATGAACTGGATCCCTTTTCCAGGTCACTGTAACCGCTGATAAATCTATGTGTTCTCTTCTCAAGAACAGAGCCTCTTCTCTTCCTCCCCGTACCCTGATCAGGTGAGGCAATTTACATTTTATAATTGCTTAATGGAAATACCATAACAAACAGTGCCATCTACTGACTAACGTATGTCATTGAATTCCTCTCAGTAGTAGTAAATATTCATGCAATTGGAAATCCTACTGTAATGTTTGTCATATGTTTACATCAGTCACATGTCATCGATACTAAAACCTGCAGGGAATGCAGATATCATGTGTTTTGATCTTTTTGGATTTCTAACAGAAGAGGAGATTGAGATCCAAAAAGATCAATTTGCTCAAAATTTTGACATGGTATTTTTCGTTGAGTACCACTGTGAACTGAATCTTGAGATGGCAGGAAATTTAACATTTAGAGCTAGCTATCAGTCTTCAAAGTTGTCTACCCATCTAGAAAAAGAGTCTGACAGATATGATTAATGAAACAAGTGTGAAATCAATATAGCAAAGCAAGTTGGCAAACTGCTGATGTAAAGTTTGGGGAGAAGGACATGCTCACGTGCGGGCTTACAAAAAAAAATGAAAGAGTAAATGAAAGTACTCTGCTCCTCTGTTCTTAACAACAGAGAGTTGCGACTGTTTGATGATTATTTTAAAAGCATGATTTGTCATCACAAAAATATAATACACAAAATGAATCCATTATGTTTTAAGATGCCTCTTGTCAATATCAATTTATAGCTTGAACTAAAAGAAATATAGCCATATCATATAATCTTTAAATTTATAGTAATTAGGCTGAGTAAAATAGGGTCAACTCGGTGAAAAGGCTTCTTTTTTTCATTATCAAGAATTAAGCCATTTTTGTTTTCTATTTGTGCCCAAGACACACACTTAATATTTATTTCTTTAAATATTAAGCCACATCTAAACACTATATTCAGATAATTTCATAGTTACATCATTCACAACATTTTAGTACAGGGCCTTGTTGATGTAAGGGCTTAACGAATATTTGTGGAATGGAATACTGGTGGAGAGATAGTCTACCTTCTCATTTAAGGTGGTAAGTTCTCAAGTTGATTACTGTAATAGGCTAAAGTATTTTGTTGTTAACGTTTTTAGGCTCATGAAAGTTTACGCATAAATCACGTGAGAATATTAGAAAATATACAAGCAAGTTCATATAAATGAGAACATTAGAAAATTTACAGCAAATTAAGAAATTTGGGGTTAATCAGCAGCCAAGTAAATCATATTAGAAAATATTTCTCAGTATAATACTCAAATTTTATATTTTCTACCTTTCAAATTTAGAGGTAAACAAAAGTACTGAAAACAGATTTGACCATAATTTGGGACCATGTGAGGATAGAAGGTTTCAGAAGATGGCTTTCTTTCTCTGCTAACTATACTCCCAACACCTTTCCATGAGTCAAACTAGAGTTATCTAAGGAGCCAGAATCCACCAGAACTAAGATACCAAAGGTAATAGAATAGCAAAAGCATAGGAGAAATGTGCTTTCATAAGAGTTGCACTGCTCTGCAGGATACACATGGCTTTGAAAGTGGTTTTGAGATTAAAGACAGGGACCCACACTGAGGGTATATTGCAAGTCTCCACAAAGATGTCCTCTTGGCACAGGATCAGGACAAAGCCCAGAAACGCTGACTGCAGCAACTGAAGCAAATCCCAAAACCACATGACCATTCGACAGAACACAGATACTTGTTCTCCACACATGTATATTGGGGTTTGGATAGGGTTTCAGAATAGTTCACACTCAGCATCTTCTGTTTCCAGGATCTTATTTGATGACCCCTTCTCTTTCAATTATTTGATCAGAAGACTTGGAAAACATGACTCTTAACTTCATTTTCCTCTTCATCTCAGAATTAACTTACATGCTCTATTTGCCATTTATGCTGCTGTATTTATGTTCTGTGCCTTTTTTTTTTAACTTCATGTTAGCATAAATTTTAGATCCATTTAGATTATATTTATTTGCAGGTGACTGGTAAAATGAGGATAATACAGTATAAACATGTTCCTTCTTCTTCCTGCTTTCTTTCTTTCTATTATGTTAAATCCTCAGATACTCAAAACTGAAATACATCTTGATATGGTTTGGCTGTGTCCCCACTCAAATCTTAATTTTATCTGCCAGAATTTCTACATCTTGTGGGAAGGACCCAGGGGGAGGTAATTGAATCATGGAGGCTAGTCTTTCCATAAAATTCTCGAGATAGTGAGTAAGTCTCATGAGATCTGATGGGTTTATCAGAGGTTTCTGCTTTTGCTTCTTCCTCATTTTCTCTTGCTGCTGCCGTGTAAGAAATGCCTTTCACTTCCCATCATGATTCTGAGGCCTCCCCAGCCATGTGGAACTGTAAGTCCAATTAAACCTCTTTTTCTTCCCAGTCTTGGGTATGTCTTTATCAGCAGCATGAAAACAGACTAATATACATCTACTACATAATTACCCATATCTGTGGCCCAGTTATAAACAGCTTCATATAAATTTTGCAGTTAATAAATTGTATGTGTATGTGTGTGTGTATGTATGTGTGTAAAAGAGAGAAAAAAGATCAAAGCATACACACTTCTATAGAGACAACACTGACAATAAGTAAAGAATATTCACTTTGAGAAGCCCAACCTATTACCCGTTAAATAAATCTTAAGCACAAATAGATTGTAAAGAAATTTTATTTTATTTCATTTTACTTATTTATTTATTTAGAAAAGGTGTCTCACTCTGTCATCTAGGCTGGAGCTCAGTTTTGCGATCTCGGCTTATTGCAACCTCCGCCTCCCGGGTTCAAGCCATTCTCCTGCCTCAGCCTTCTGAGTAGCTAAGATTTGCAACCTCTACCTCCCAGTTTCAAGACATTCTTCTGCCTCAGCTTCCCAAGTAGCTGGGATTACAGGCACATACCACCATGCCCAAATAATTTTTTTATTTTTAGTAGAGACGGGGTTTTTATCATGTTGGCCAGGCTGGTCTCGAACCTCTGACCTCAAGTGATCTGCCTGCCACAGCCTCCCAAAATGCTGGAATTACAGATGTGAGCCACCATGTCCAGTCAAGAAATTTAAAAATATAGAATGTACCACAGACAAAGAGAAACAGAAAGGCTCTGTTTAATCCTCCAATTTTCCATAGATGGTATTTTCAAATTCATATAACAGCCTCCTCATACATAGGCAAAAGAGTTCTCCCACCACTAAAGCTCAAAGTCTTTTTTAAATAGCAAATGAAAACTTAGCAAATGTTTGAAAAATCCTGGCCCTTTATTAAAACTCTTGTTGAAGCACGTACCTGTGTCATTTCAGAAAAAGTAGCAACACAAACTGTCAGTTTCATGTAGGTCACAATTGCTCATGGTTTTAAAATCATATTGACTCAGAAAGAAAAGTCAGACATTTTTCCCGTCTATTTTTATTATTCCTAAAAGACAAATCCATTAAGGAGTTTGTTTAACTTCACATGTGTGAAAATTCTCTGAGAGTGAGGCATAGGATTCTAAATGTACTTGTTTTTTTTCTTATGGTTTAACTTCCTCACCAGACAAATTTTCGGTCATCCAGAGTCATGCCTCAAATTCTAATATCAAATGCAATTCATGAAGGTAATTCAAAGTGAAGTTAAAATATGTACAACAATTATTTACTACTTATATATTAAGTAACTAAAGATGTGACATCTAGTAGGATCTAGCCAATTAGTACAGAGGCAGACAGCAAAGCTCTAAAAAATAAATTCTCTACTTGATTCATGTCTCTCAATTACCACTTTTTAAAGTTAAACTTGAAAGTTATTAAAAATTACAACCAAAACCCTACCACTAGCAATGATCAAAAAGCAGGCCTGTGGATTTTGGATTCGTTTTAATTCCCACCGATTTGGAAAAAGAAAATCCATGTCCCGCTCACAAACACTCCCTCCTAATTAATCATCTTTCTGAAGTGGTGTGATGGGGCACAACAAAGTCATCTGCTTCAGACTCTTCAATCCCTTAGAGCCCAATTCATGGAACTATTTGTATATCCAGGTCTAGCCATAATTTGGAGCATGTCTTGATAGAAATAGGCAGATATTAACAGCCTCTTCAATTCTATCAAGTAGAGCTTCAAGGTTAAGTTAAATTTCAATCTACAGAATCCAGTGGCCCAGTTACGATTGTTGTGCTCCAATGTGCCATTCCCATGATACTCTTCAGGTGGATACACCTGTGTTTCCAAAGAGAATTAGAGACACACTAGGGAAGCCCAAGCAGGGGAAATCTCTTTGATGCCATTCAGGACGAGGCATCAATTTAGGTGTTTTCTCCTTAGTTCCTTAGTTTTCTCATCTAAAGCAGAACCCTGGCTTGAAGAGTTGTCTAATTGCTGACTTTTTACCTTCCTCAGGGGCTGCATCTTTTTTACATTTTAATCATTATACTGAAGGTATTTTATAAACAGGATGAAAATATAAGTAAATATATTTGCAGATGACTTTTGAGAATGAAAGAGAAAGGTATTAATAATGACACCAGGAAAACAGGTATAAACCAGGACTGAACAAATATAAATATATGGACACTACAGGGGCTCTAGGATTTTAGGAAAGAACTGAAGACTATAGTTGAGTCCAATGCTGTTTGGTGAACACTTTCCCATCATTTAAAGCCCATTCTCTTATCACTATTTTTTGTCTCTCACTTCAAGTGTTCCCTGGCCAAGGAATCATCTGCTTTATCCAGCTCCCACCTTTGCAATTTACCCATCTTACATTTAGCACAAGTAGATTATGAGTGTGTGTGTGTGTGTGTGTGTGTGTATACACATACATATGGTCTTAAACACAGTATATGAAGATATAGTAATAGGAATGAATGAACAATCAAGTAATATTGCTGGTTTGTCAGATAAATATGGATGTTCAAGACATTGACCAGGTTCTCCAGAAAAGGATTGCCTAAAGTTTCCTTAAAACTACTTATTATAATTTATTTGGCAATATCCTTAGTATTCTCACTAGTGAAGTGTCTTATACAAACTAATGAATGATTAGAATACTATTCAGAGAATCATCATCATTACTATGTACAGTTTAACGTGTGGGATTTTTTCTTTTCATGGGTGTATTTCAAAGATAAATTTTCTATTCTATAATATTTTTTATTCTAGTCTTTAAAAGGTGGGTTTTGAAAATATAGATGCATTTTCCATTGTGTGATTTGTTTCCTTCAGTTTCTAGTGGTTAGTTGCTGTATAACCTTTGCAGATATTTTTAACTGCTTTTGATAAGCACCTTTTGCTATGCTTAGAAAGTTATGTTAAAAAAGAAACGTAAGTCAAAACCACAATGTTGTACCACATTTTACCCTTTAAGATAGCTAAGATAAAAAAGATAATAAAAAGTGTTGTCAAGGATGTGGAGAAATCAGAACCATCATACCCTACTGATGGAAATGTAAAATGATACAGCCACTTAGCAAAATAGTTTGGCAGTTTCTCAAAAAGTTAAGGATAGGGTTACCATGTGACCCAGCAATTCCACACTTAGGTGTAGAATCAACAGAAATAAAGCCAAATGTACACACAAAAACTCTTACAAATAATGGTGCTATGAATGTACATACAAAAACATTCATAGCATCATTATTTGTAAGAGCCAAAAAGCAGAAAAAAATCTATAAACGAATAAATGTGTAAATAAATAACTAAAATAACTAATAAATGTATTAACTAAATGGATGGACAATATATATCAACCAATAAATGAATATATGCATTCAAGGGAATATTATTCAGAATAAATAGAAATGAAGTACTGATATATGTTACAACATGGATGAATCTGGAAAACATTATGCTAAATGAAAAAAGCTAGTCACAAAAAACACCACATATTATATGATTTCATTTGTATGAAATGTCCAGAGCAGGAAAATCCATGGAGACAGAAAATAGATTTGTGGTTTCCTAGGACTGAAAGGAGGAGGAGGTTAGAAAATGACAGCTAAAGAGTGCAGGGTTTTTGTGGGGTAATAAAAATGTTCTAAAATTGATTGCGATGATGGATGCTCAATTGTCAATATACTAAAAGCCAGTGAGTTGTACACTTTAAATGGGTAAATTATATAGTATGTGAGTAGTTAGGATATATTTTTCTTGCAATATCATAGGCAAAGAACACATTCATTCATAAGTGAGAGACTGGCACAAAAATACATAAAATTAAAATAGAAGTATATTAGTAGTCAAATCAATTGCTAGTTAAATCATGAAGAGTATAAGTCAGTAAGGAGTGATTTCTAAAAGTACCACACGAAGGGAGAAAACCCAGATGCTAGGAGGTTAAATTCCTAGTTGAGTAACGATATAAAGATAAGTTGCAGAGCTGTGAAGATGAATTCTCATAGCTGGGCAGATCCTTCCGGATTTATTCCTGACAGAAGATCTGCTCATTAAGCCAAGAAGTAGAAATTGTGATTGAATAATAAAATAACTTTTAACCTGTACTCACATATGAACTTAACATTTCCTCAACTTAGAATAGTGGTTATGAGTGTGAGATATGGAATTTAAATAAGCTTGGGCTTGAATCCTCTGTAATTTAAAAGCTGCGTGACCCAGTTTAATGTTCTTTACTTCTAAAGGCCTCAGTCTCAGCATCTCTAAAATAATATATGCTTTGTAAGTGGTATAATAAACAGAAATTCTCTTGGTGTATAATAAGCACTCAATTTACTATTTTTATTACTCCTGCTTTTTAAAAAATCAGATACAGGCAGTCATAGCTTGAAGCATCTTTCCTTTGGCAATAGATTTCAGGCAAACATAGTTAAGTAAGCACAAATGTCTCCTAATGAGACTGAAACTTTAGTGTCGAGTTGCCATGTGACTCCATCAGTGATGAGGGAAGATGAAAATCTAAAAAGTACTTGTTAAGTTGCAAATGATACAGTATCTCATCCAATGGAAAATTATGCCCATTATTCTGACATTGTAGAATCATGAATCAGGGCCACGAAAACATTTCAATTCTCTGTGGATTAAGTGAACATTTGTACATATAATTTTTCACTATTTGTTGTGTCTCCTGATCTACTTAAAATTTTAAAATATTTTATTTTACCTTTTTTACGCTTTGGTTTTATCTCAGCAAGTACTGACTAACTTTTTGCTTCTTTCCCAAGTTTTTGTGTTGGAAGAAAATCTAGGAAAATTTCCAGTGTATCCTCAGGAATAACTGATAATGGTGCTTTCAAGTTTTCTGAGATTACTAATAGAAACAATGTGTAAAAGATACAATGACACCATCAAGTTATAAATTATTTTAATAAAGAATATATTACTTTCCATTTTGCAAAATAGTTGAACTAACTATTGGAATATAGAAATAATTATTGTTGCAAAATTAAGAGATCACCTATTTTTAAAAATATGTAATCCTTCTAAACTCCGTGGGAGAAAGAATATCTACTAGCATGGTAAGGAGATGTTTCAGTTAATGCAAAGGATTAAGACTGCTAGATCTGGCATCAGACTATTGGGGTTTAATTTCGCTTCTCCTGATTGCTAACTATAATTTTGGGAAATTATCTACTCTATGCATTGTTTTTTTAACTGTTAAATATTAACATAATAATAATAATACCTGCCTCATTTTCTGTTTCTGTTAGAATGTGAAAATTATTTAGAGGAAAGCCAGTTAATCTATTGCCAAAGGAAAGATGCTTCAAGCTATGACTGCCTGTATCTGATTATTTTAAAAGCAGGAGTAATAAAAATAGTAAATTGAATGCTTATTATACACCCAGAGAATTAATATTTTTTAACTACTCAAACCATGAGGGCAATAAAATACTCAGATTCTCTTACATTAAGATGTTCCAATTATTTACAACTGTGAATTAGAAAATAGCTGTCTTAGAGGTAAAGACTATTTTGTACCGGTGCTGCAACCCTCGTATCCACTCCAGTGCCTGCGTGTAGTTGGCAGGTGATAAACCAATGTGGACCACTCCTGCCCAAGATAGGCATGCCTGGCTCCTCTAGTTTAACCTTAACTTTGAAATCTTTGCCTCAGAAGCCCCTTCGTGTACCATCTAGTTAAAAACAGTTGATCACTGCCCACCACTCTCCGCTCACTACTTACTTTCCTCAGATCTCTTATCACGCCTACAAACTTTCTTTTATTGGTTCCTTATTATTTTTACCCTACTAGGATATAAAGTTCACAGAGCTCATGAGACTTGTTGGTGTTTTAATTTGCATCTCATCAGTGCCTAGAACAGTACCAGAAACATAATAGTTTATCCACAAATATCTGCCAAATGAAGGAATTTATTTTTGGATGAAGACATAGTGTTATGAAATAAGGCAGTAAATTGTAAGGAAGAGATGCTTCCTGTTTTCCTATCTTGTTGCATTTTGGGTTTTCTAGAAAGTGAACTTTGGTTTTGAGATGTTTACTAGGGAGCATCCCTTGGATCAATACCTGTGGAAGGAGAGGTGAAATGTGTGCTCGATCAAGGGAGGAACCCATCTATGATTCAGAGCAGCAGCCTTGGCCATCCCAGAGTTAAAATGGCTCAACTTCAGAGTTTTCCTGTGTTGAAACCACATGGCCTTTCCTTTACACCTTCACCTCAATCAGTCATTGTCTGTGGCCCACCCACAAAAGGATGTAACCTTGGCAGCTCGTGGCCAAGGTGATCTGAAAGGGCTGACAGCTGAAGGCTGTGAGGCAACAAGTTTTCCTTCCTTACAGAGGTATCTGGGTGGGACATCACATCACCACACATTCTGTATTTCCCATTCTTTTTTTTATTGCATTTTAGGTTTTGGGGTACATGTGAAGAACATGCAAGGTTGTTGCATAGGTACACACACGGCAGTGTGATTTGCTGCCTTCCTCTCCAACACCTATATCTGGCATTTCTCCCAATGCTATCTCTCCCCAACTCCTCACCCCCTGCTGTCCCTCCCCTAATTCCCCCCGACAGTCCCCAGTGTGTGGTGCTCCCCTCCCTGTGTCCCTGTGTTCTCATTGTTCAACACCCGCCTATAAGTGAGAACATGCAGTGTTTGATTTTCTGTTCTTGTGTCAGTTTGCTGAGAATGATGGTTTCCAGGTTCATCCATGTCCCTACAAAGGACACGAACTCATCATTTTGTACGGCTGCATAGTATTCTATGGTGTGTATGTGCCACATTTTCCCTGTCCAGTCTATCATCGATGGGCGTTTGGGTTGGTTCCAGATCTTTGCTATTGTAAACAGTGCTGCAATGAACATTCGTGTGCATGTGCCCTTATAGTAGAATGATTTATTCCCATTCTTTTATACTTTTTGCTTATTCATTCAATAAATATCAGCATGTATTTTCCAAGAGCCAAACACCATCTCAAGTTCTGGAAATGTTAACACTGAACAAAACACAGTCCTTGCCCTCAAGGAACAAACATTCTAGAAAGGGAAGATAAACAATAGCCAAGCATATGCTCATGTGTAATTAGTCAAGAAATAATAAATGTTATGAGGAAAACTCCTTCAGGATTAAAGTAAGTAAGTGATATATTAGCTGACATCTGAAGGAAGTGCAGGAGAAAGCCACGCTTCCACAGAGCATACTAAGCAGTAGTAGCATCAGCGAGTGAGAAACCCTGGTATATTCAAGTAGCAAGGGGAAGCCAATGGGGGAGGGTTTGCAGGCCACGAGGCCAGTGAGATAATTGGGGTCTGATTTATGAGTTGTATTCTAAAGTTTAGATTTGGAAACTTAGATTTTTTTTCCAGTAGTTTTTTGAATTTCTGCCCAAAATTTACTCTTTTATCCTGACTAGGGATATTTAGTTTGAGATTTCATGATTCCTCCTATTTATATACTTTTCCATGGACTTATTTGACTGTTTACAAGCAAGGGGAAAGAAAAGTCTTTGTAACCAATGATTGTAATTTTATTTCACAGTTGAAATCTCCCAGATGTTTTCTCTGTTTTCCACCATCCTGAGAGAGGCTTTAGACACATCTGCTTGCAGAATTAATATGCTACACCCCATTTTCCTTTCCTTGGAGGATTTGTTCTTTTGAGGGGTTTTATTTTTAATTGCTTTTCCTTTATATTGTTAGTGTTGGTGATTTGAGATGGACACGACATCTGTATTAGTGCACAGTGCTCCATAACATTTGTCACAACAGCACAAGTACTGCTAGACAAAACTAAAACCAAGAAGGCAAGGTTCTGCACTCTACTCAGGGGGAAAAATGAGTCATTCCTCCTAGTACTCTTTAGAGAAACCAGGTGGTTTTATCATAAATATTCTACTTAAACATATGTAAGTCATTATGCATCACAAAGGAGACAGGCAAACATGATCAAAGTTCAAATCTTGAACTGGTATCCATCAAGAGAAGGAAGGACAGAAGATGGGGGTGGGATCAGGTAATCTCAAAGTCCAGAGGAAGCTAATTCACTGAATTGCAGCATCAAAAACCTTGTCCCCAAAACTCACTGCAGCACAATCAAGAGGAAACTTAAGACAACCTCAGTTGGAGCAATCTGAGTTCACAACTACACGCTCAATGTGTCCCGATAGTCCTCAGAAGGATGGTTCTAGGAGCAATGGTGACTCCTTCTCATGCTTTGCTTGGGGCCTCAGAATTTACACCAATGCCAACAGAAGTTTAGAATTACTCTCCTTCAGCCAGAGATAAGGGAAATAATAGAAAATGAAGGGAAATGTTGCACAGGGTTGAACAGAAATTTAAAAACCAGAGAATGATTTCTTACAAACCACATATGTTCTTCTCCTCCCTGAGAGTAGGTGAACAGTGCACTGTAATACTGTGCCCCCTCGTCTCTCTTTCATAAAGGGAAAGTCAGAAAACTGATCGTCCTTTGAGAGATGAATAAACTTGTCTGATACACCCTCAAGGGCCCTGATAAGAGCTGGAGAATAGTCAGGGTCTAAACAAAGGCAGCAAATTCTTCACCAGGTGCCTTGCAAGTAGCCTGCTAGCTGATGACATTTGACATACTATCTTTGCTTTTCTACCAGAAAGAAGAATATAGAATCGAAAAAAACATTCTTTCTCCACCCATAGCCAAGAAATGAATGACAGGGACGAAAAGAGCCTTGCAAGTCACTCAAATTAAATTGAAAGCTCAGAGCCTTTAGCAAAGACAACAGTAAAATGGGGTCTCAGAAGTCCCAGATTTTTATTTCTCTTGTTTTTCATGTATGCCTTCCTTTTTTACCTTTGCGTCTACCTCTGACTCCTCTCAAATCCCCCCCCTTTTTTTTTTTTTTTTTTGGCCTCTGCTCTTCTATGTTAGGTAAGATGGTAACAGGATGGTACAAAGAAATGAGACACCGGTATTGCCTAGAGAGTTAAGATGAACTTTATAGACATGTAAGGCACAAAGTTAAAGTGAATTTGATAGATGGAAAATAAATGGATATTGCAGTCAGAAGCAAAAAAAGAGCATGAAGCACACACCAAATAGTTTTTGCTGGGAACAGTGGGAACCTGTGCCTGTGGCAGAGGTTGGGAGATGGTGAAAAAGGAGGGGATGTCGGGGGACTAGAGCAGGTGCCAGGAGCCTTGGTAGAGATAATAACTTTCTTTACATGTCAATGCGCTCTTGCTCTGTAAATTCTTTCCTCCTCCACATGACTACAATATAACCCCATTCCTTAGTCCCAGTTGAGAGGTCCAGTCATTTTCTCCTGTTCTGAGATGGACTGAGTTCTTATGCTAATGGGGATGAAGTGTTGGATGGGGATGAAGAAGAAATAAATAATCTTCTTTTGGTTCTTGGACCATGAAATATAAAATTTATATATCATCAAGAGTTCTTTGCAAACAACAGAATAGTTCCATTAACCAAAAAAAAAAAGTATATATTATTAGGATACCGAGAACATAACAAAATCATAAGAATATATGAACACATTTAGGGAAACAGAAGAACCTGACTCTTGGAATCTATTATCAAGGTCTCAGGAATGGGACCACCTCCTTAGAGTGCTGCAATTGAAATGCTCAGATCCAATCACTTTCCTTTTTCATTTGTCTTCTCTTGAGATGGAAATTTCCACATGGAAATTGTGATTGACCTAGTGTGAATCACATATTAACCTCTTTGGGGTGGGATGAGGGTTGAGGAGGGAGGGATAGTCCTATGACTGCCATTCCAGCAAAACCAGTGGTAATGGGAGAAGGTTGGACATGCACCCAAAAGAAGGGATACCCAGAAGACCAAAACAAGATGGGTCTATTATAATTTGGGACATGAGGTTCATGTTTTCTACCATGATAACAAAAAATGTGGCAGGGTGCAATGGCTCAGGCCAGTAATCCCAGCACTTTGAGAGGCTGAGGCAGGGTTGGGGGGATTGCTTAAGCCCAAGAGTTCAAGACCAGCCTGGGCAACATGGTGAAACCCCATCTCTACAAAAAGTACAAAAATTAGCCAGGCATTGTGGGTTGTGTTGTAGACTCAGCTACTTGGGAGGCTGAGGCAGGAGGATTACTTGAACCCAGGAGGTGGAGGTTGCAGTGAACTGAGATAGCAAAACTGTTCTCCAGCCTGGGTGACAGAGTGGGACTCTGCTTCAAAAAAAAAATATGCAGAAGAAAAAGGAAGCTGGGAGGAGGTAGGGAGGAAGGAAGAGAGAAAAAATAAGTAATTAGAAATGTCAACAATCTGAGATGTCAGGTTTGCAACCAAAAGAACTCAACAAACACACCATAAAAAATCAATAGTAATCTCCTATTGAGTAACTATTATGTGCTAGACACTATTATAAGTGTTTTGCAGATATAAATCTTATTTAATATTCTCAACAATCCAGTGAGGCATGTCAGGTGTTCCCAACCCTTTTTAAACTTTAGAATTATCTGAGGAGCTTTTTAATAATGGCAAATAATGGGGTAAGCTCCAAGTGTCACTGTTGTTTAAAAGCTCTTCATTTGATTCCAAATGTGAAATGGGTTAATAATCAGTGAAGTAGGCACGATCAACACTGCCACTTTCCAAGAGAAAAACTCAGCTCACAGAGGTTAATTAGCTCAATAATTACATCACAAAGTCAGTCGGGCTCTAAAATTTGTGTTTATAAACCATGTGGTGGCAAAAGCATTCTCTGGCTTAAACATACCTGGATTCAAAGCCTTATGCTCCACTCAATAGGTATTTGGTCTTGAGCAAATGATTTAACCTCTTTAGTTCTCCATTTACTCAGCTATAAAGTTGGACTAATAGTAACTACCTCACTGTGCTTATGTGAGGATTAGAGAAAATAAAATACATGTAAAAAGAAAGGTGCTCAGTAAATGGCAGCTACTATTCCTTATACTGAGATGTCAGTATTATTAACAAGCCCTCAGGTGGACGGAGAAAACCTCCCTGTTGCCAGGATTTATTTCCTCCCTGTTGTGAGCTGCTACCTTTTTCATTGCACATAAACCCTGAATTAGCAGAATATAATATTACAACTCAGGTCTACTTATTCTAACCTGAGACCTTAAGCTCCTTTAGTTTCTAATATATATGGATCAAGTTGAAATCATTATATTCAGAACAGGGTTTTAGGCAAAGTCTGAGACTTTAAATGAAATCTGCAACTCATCCTATGGAAAGTGAC
Source organism: Cacajao melanocephalus (assembly GCA_963573385.1). Classification (NCBI taxonomy): domain Eukaryota; kingdom Metazoa; phylum Chordata; class Mammalia; order Primates; family Pitheciidae; genus Cacajao; species Cacajao melanocephalus. The sequence continues at coordinate 44,309 of CAUYLG010009870.1, forward strand.
TTCTAAAAAAGATGTGTTATATGACACATGTACTACATTACCCAGATATGATTGGCATTTACTTGTTTTTGTTGGTCTCAGTCTGACCTCTCCTAAAACTTCTCTTTTTTGTTTCCATTACTTTATTTGTGAGATAATGTGGTCTTAAGGTTAGACCTGGAGCCAAGAAATACCATAATTCTAATGCCGTAGTCTAATCCCAGTTTGACTCTCACTGGGGTCCTTGAAAATGAACAATTAATAATTCTAAGCTTTTCACCTACAAAGTAAATCAAATTATATAGTAAACCTGGTAACATTTTGAGAAATAAGGCATTAACATATGAAGATTACAAATGAATAAAATGTTTATATTTACTTTGAGCACCATATTTCCAAAATAGCAACATCTTAAAAAAGCAACTATTCTGAAAGAACTGTCCAGTCTTCCTGTCAATAAAAGAAGCTTAAGAGAAGAAAAGTCTTTGCTCACTATGAAAAAATTCTGCTCCAGGTGTGTATGGGAATAGAGATGTGCAATATATGTGGCTTACCATATACAATGAGAGCAGTTGTAAGGTAGAGCAGGGTATACAGCAATGTCCAACACTAGTCTCAATTAAACTAAAGTACTGATTCATTAAGTAGTTTGAGTGTTTTTAATTATGGTGTCTTAGTTTCAGTAAAGTTTAGGAAAAATTGAATAGAGAAAATGATGACTTTGAAAAACTGAATAGTGAATTATTGACTTTGGAAGCATTATAAAAACATAACCATAAATGTTGCTATTCCAATATCACATCCCTGAAGTTGTTAGATGCATAGACATTACTGTCCACATGGCAGATAAGGATGAAAAGTGAAAAAAAAGTAGCCATCAACGTATCTCAAATATGCCAAAAATTAAAGTGCATTATCTCAATTCAAGATACCACTATCAGTGATTCAAAACAGTATTTGAGGAACCCATTAAAGTTAATTCCTTCTGTCATTTTCTTTTTTTTTTTTTTTTTTTGAGACACAGTCTTGCTCTGTCACCCAAGCTGAAGTGCAGTGGTGCGATCTTGGCTCACTGCAAACTCCACCTCCCAGATTCAAGCAATTCTCCTGCCTCAGCCTCCTGAGTAGCTGGGATTACAGGAGCCCACCACCACACCTGGCTAATTTTTGTATTTTCAATAGAGACAGGGTTTCACTATATTAGCCAGACTGGTCTTGAACTCCTCACCTTGTGATCCGCCCACCTCGGCCTCCCAAAGTGCTGGGATTACAGGCATGAACCACCAAGCCTGACCGTCATTCTTAATATTTAGTGTATTATCCTCAATTTTCAGTAGAGCAAGAGAATATATTTTAAATGTTTTCGCCTAATACATTTATGCTTTATAAAATGAAGTAGTGTGAAATATCATTAATATTATTTGTATTTCTTTACTAAAGGGATTACATTAATAAATGTACCAAATTACTTTTTTTACTTTCATTTGTTAAAGGGAAATTGCATGTTATTTTAAAAATTTAAGTGTTAAGCTGTCCCTTCCATCTTTCCTCCTTTCTCCATAATGCAACTTAAATTGCTTCAAGGACATGATCTAACTTTAAAGTAATGTTTTGCTGATTCAGAAGACAATAATTGAAAGATAGATTAAATTTCACTCTATAATCTTCAGGACGCTTTAAAAATAGAAATTTGTTTGGAAAGTAGTAGTTTTGTGTTTACCGAACCTCAAACTTTCAGAATTCTTTGATCTCTTATTCACTCTCATAAATCTCTCAGCAACAAACCATATTTCAGTAACATAAAAAACAAACAGGATCACAACTTTCTGTTTTACTGTACAAATAATTTTCTCTCTGCTAGACGTTTTTAAAAGAGTTTCTCAACTAAAACCCATAATATGAGTATCTTCCTAGAGTTATTTGTTGTAATGCTATCATCTTTGGGACAAGCAAAAATAGGAAATAAGACAAAAAATTTAAAAAGGAAAAGGAAAAAAATTTAAGATGATGATTTCCTGGGTGTTTCATTTTCTAAACTTAATTCATACTTGAAAATAATTTCCTGTTCATCTTCTTTGTGATTTTCTTTGAGACTATATGAAAGATCAATTTTTTTCCTCCAATGAATCTGAATTTTCTTTTGCAGAGCTGACTAAATACATTGGAAGACTACTGCGATATTTTTCTGATAATCTTGGAGAAAAGCCAAACAAAACCAAAAATCCTATAAGCTATATTATACAAATAATAAAAAGCAATTCAATATATGTGTTATACTGAAAAATAATTTCTGTCACTTTTGTTTCTTCCCCACTGCCCTTTGAGCAACTCTGCTCCTTTCCTTCCTCTCAAATGAAGCAAGTCATCGCATAACCCCCTAACGCTCACTGCAGCCGCCTCTGGAAACACTGGCGGCAGCACCCGCAGATCAAATCCAGCACTCCTGAGCGAGGACCACAGGGCAAGAACTGTTTTCAATGTGGGTGTACATTAGCGTTTTTACTTTTGAGTCAAATAGATATATGAAATTAAATTATGATTCACATAAGACACAGGAACTTTTAAAATGTTTTTCTTTTCTTAATTTGGTTGCCTTTATCAGTGGTTAATAAATAATACTGAACTACATACTTGCATCATTTTAGAAAATTCCACTTATGATATTTTTGAGGCATTTACCGCCATTAGTTAAGAATTTTATTTATACTTTTATGGTTAAAAACAACTAAAAGTTAGTTATTCTGATAATAAATTGAAATCAGTTGGAATCAACTACTTGTTTTGTGAAGACCATCATTGTTCAAAAGACATTTCATGTCTGTGTTATACTGAAATAACAGCAAGGTGTTATTCAGTTCATACTTGAACATAATTTACTATTCATCTGCTTTGTGATTATTTAGGTATATTGTTTTAAAAAGTTAGATTAATAAATTAATTAAATATTGCATTCTCAGATTGTCTCACAAGTGTAGGAGTCCAAAAAAATCCCTAAAATAAAATCAATTTACACATTTTGAAAGTGGTATTGTTCTAATTCACCATTTAAAAGATGCTGTGTGTCATCGTTTGTATCTTACAATCACTGTTTTTATAATTTATCAGTGTCAGTATGCCCATTCCACAAAAAAATCACACAAAACATATATTTCCTAGGCCAGTGTATATTTGGTCCTTTTTTTTTTTTTAAATAAGAGGAAGTGCATAGGTTTTGCATGAATATACATGGGACAAATGAAACAGCCCTGTGATGAAGCAAATTGCTTGTACATGTGGCTTTCTCTTTATAGCTAAGTGGCTTACTCAGTCAAGCATGTGAGCTGAACCTGACTTCTGCTCTAGAAATTATCTCAACCTCTGCTGTGCTGCCCACTATACCTGCCAACTCTGCTAGGACAACTTCACTCTGTGCACTTAACTGTGACAGATACTGTGCTAGGCTGTGCTGTAGACACTGCAGGTGCTGAGATAAGACATACCCAGAGGGCTCACAGGGCAACAGGCACAAGTAGTTACAAAATAAAACAGAGTAAAGTATATGAACTTTATAAAGTTCATGGGGATTCAAAGACTACAGAGATTCTGCACCAATTTAAGGGGGTAAAGAGGTAATAAGAATTCCTTGGAGGACTCTTTCAATAATACAGAGGATTTCAAGTGAAGGAGAAGTTGAGAGGCCAGAAAATCCAGAAAAAGGAGGTAGGGAGGAAGACCTTAGTGGTAGGCTGGGGATAAGCAATAGGCTTAGCAATGTGTTCTACCTTCATTTCTCAAGCAAGCCTTGAGTCAATTTAACCATAAGCATGATTGCCTTGCCGTGGTAAGAAGCACTTGTTAACAATTAAAAATGAAAATCTCTTTCCTATGACTGGATACAGCTCCTTAACTCAGTTTAATGGAGCATTCAGTGTCAATATAATTTGATGATATTACTTGGTTTTTATTGCTTTATGTATTCAAAAACTGAACATTTTCTTTCTATATATGCAATAAACTAATTGGGGGAATAATATTCCAACAGGCCATTTTGGTTTATTTGTGAAATGAATATGAGTGGTATCTGTACTTTACCAAATAATTTGTTTATTCAGAGTGATACATTTCTGGAAACTTTGTAGACCCCAAATTCCAATTTCTCATCATTTTCATTTTTCTACTAGCATTTTTGATGTTATTAGGAATCAAATATAATCCATAAATAATAATACTTCATAGGAATGGTATTTCATTGATTCCTCTGGTCTGAAATGTGTTGAGATTATATCTGAACCTATGTCCATTTTGTTTACTCAAGAGGAGTAAATGTTATCATATCTTTTGATTTGATATTTTCTACAGTTTTATACCATCATATTGCCACTATTATTTATGAGAAAACAGTGATCATCCAGGTAAAATAATTTACCCTCAAGCTAGCAAATGGCATGCCATTATTTAAATACAGTCCTATTAAATTTCAAGCTATGGATTTTTTCCACGATATTACAAATTCTTTCTGAAGGAAAAGAAAGTATAAGTAACACCTCACATGCCAAATTGCAGTGTTTTGTTTAGATATAAACAAAAAAAATATTTTTTGGAATTCATTTATCATTGGTGTTTGTTTATCCCTTTAAAATGGAAATAGTGAAATTTTAAGATCTTAAACAGGCATTGCCCATTTCATAAACAAAAGAAAGCAGTTAACGGATATTCAATTCACTCATATCATATTTATCCTGAAATTGTTAAGGCACTAAATATTTCACATCAACAGGGATAAAAGCTCAGAAGTGTTTGGGATTGAAACATCTAATGTATTTTTCCCAAATCTGAAATTCATTTTACCAAGGATTTTTTCCCTTAATTTAAAACCATGCTTTGTGTAAAAGATAATAGAGAAATTTAATTCAACTATTTCTGATTCATTTATACTCAGGCTCATAATTTTTTTTTTTTTTTTGGTAGGGCAGTCCTGAATAAAACTATCTCAAGGACTGAACAAAACATTTGGATACTTTAAACACATGCAATGTTTAATAGAGTGAGGTGTAAATTTCTTCAATATTAAAGAACTTAGGGTTAATTTAAAAACCAGGAACCATAGATAACACATGTCACACAGAAGTAACGAACAAGAGGAGGAAGAAAAGCTGGGGTGAAAGGATAGAGAGAGAAAGGAAAAGGGAGGGGAAAGGATAAAAGGAAGACAAGAAACAAAAGGAGAGATAGAAGATAATTATGTCTCTGATATTTTCATACTACTTTATAATTTTAAATATTCTTTTATATGTGTTACTTCCTATTTCCTCTACTTTTCAGGTATACTAATTCATATTTCCTAACAACTTTGAATGCAATGTCACAATTTCCATTTTATAGCTACATGAAAAGATGAAAATTGTTTATGTGAAGTGCTTACGGTCACACAGGGAGTTGAAAAATAGCTCCCTTAAAATCTTTCTGAAAAATTTTGGGGTATAAATGGTAGTGCAGCTGTGATTTTAACTGAATCTTCTTAAGCAAGAGCAGAGCTGTACCTTTTGCACAGTGGTTCTCAACTTGAGTGTGCCTCAGACTAACCTGGAGGCCTTGTTAAGACACAGATTGCCAAGCCCCATCCCCAGAGGTTCTGATTCAGGAGATCCAGAAAGAGACCCAAGAGTTTGTACCTCTCTCAAGTCTTCAGGTGAGACGAATGCTGCTGGTTAAGAGACTGCCTTTCGAAACTGCCAATTTTGCCAACCTTCTGAAGGTTTGGCCTCTGTGTAGGGGTGAGCCACTGGGATGCGACGTGAGCCACTACTGTTTGCATCATATGTGAGCTAAGACTAGAAATAAAAGCTTACATTTAAAATAAAATCGGATTTTTTTTTCTTCATTTTTAGACTTTACACCAGGAAGAGTTCCTTTTAAAATTGGCCTGGGAGGCAGAGGTCACAACATACACAATTCAACAACCAAAGTGCACTACCCACCTCCAGTTCCCTGCTCTACAGGACCATTTGACTTCCACAGTGACCCAAGCAGTGGCATTCCAAGGACTCAAATGACCACCTTCTTCACCCTTCAATAAAGCTGCCTGAAATTCTTTGAAGTGACACTTATTCCTACACATTAGGGCATTTTCACCTCACATTTCCCTTGGCCAAGAACAAAAAGCTTATGGAATGATTGGCTTTTCAACCTAAAGAGTGGAGAGCCTGGGGGGTTGAAGAGAGCTTTGGTAATGTTTGATGGGAGGAGAATGCAAGTCCAGAGGTGGGGCTGTAGGGCAGGAGGGAGTGGGTAGCCAGAGTAATAGGGGCTATGGGGTTTGGAAGATGTGGGAGAAACACTCTGCAAAGAAAGAAGGGAGAGGCACAGAGACAAGGACAAAGGTGGTTTGCTTGCTCCAACAGCTGAGTTCACCCAGACAGGCTTCCGGGTTCACAGTGCCACACTGCCCCACAAGCCATAGAGGGGAACCAGTTGATGGATCAACCTTGAGTGGGTCAGATTAATTTTTTTCAGGACAAAAGAAAACACTGAAAAAAAGAGCTTAGCTAATGTTTCCAGGGCATCTTCAGAAATATATAATGTATAGGAAACAAGAGTGTTGATAATATTAGACCCTCCAAAATACTAAACCATTTGAGTAAACCCAATGATAAGACTTTGGGCTGTAGTACTATGTCTCTGAGTCTGGGTCCTGTTCAAGAAGTCCTTGCAAGAAAGGAGAGTCAGTTTTACCTTTAGAAAAGCTCCTGTACTATTTTCTTAGTTTTTAACTTTAACAGACAAAAGTTCAAGTTCTTCATCCTGAGTCAGGGTGATGTGAGGAAACTATGACTGTGAATCTCGCTGTCATTTATTTTTCTTCAGTATCTCTCAGTGATAAAAATATTTGGATGAATGACAGAAAGCATCCTGAACTGTGTACCTGCAAAAGATATTTCACACATTCCTTTTTGGACATTTTGTTATTTTCCTCTAAGCCGATAGCCTTTCCATCTTGTGCAGGAAAGATCATTAAGCATTTCAAAAGTATAAACATTTCGTGTTCAAAACTTTTGGTACTTCAGTTGTCATATTGTTATTGCACTATATAAATCTAAAATAAAACGAACTTCTCTGTCCAGTATCTATCAGCTGCAATTTAAGGGAAGTGCCTTTATATTTATACCCTATGGGTGCAATCAGGTAGAAAAGAGAATTATTATTATTATTATTTGTAGTTTGTTTGTTTGTAGAAAGTGATTTATTTAAAGAGAGAGAGAAACAAGAGGAAAGAGAAAGAAACAGCTAACTCTCACGCTGACTAAGAGAATCTAGAAAGATGGAATCCAGGAGAGGAAAGCAGCTTCCACACTGAATGGAAGGGAACAGAGAGAGATGGAGTTTAGGAGGGGAAGACAGGCTTCCACAAGACAGTGTGGAAGGGGACTCCAGAGAGGAAATCCAGGAGAGATAAAGATGGCTTCCATGAAAGGAGTGTTGGTGGAAGGGGACCCAAACATGGAGTCCCAATAATTATTCTTTATCTTGTGTAATGTCCCCAAATTTCCCAGGTCACAAATCACAGAAAGGCAATGTGGTAGCATTCTTCTGGGGACTCAGCAGATATCTCCTCAAAGTACTTTTGTCAATGTAATCAATGTGAATTTGTAATCAGTGTGAATCCTAAAATGTTATTATTAATAGTATAGTTATATGTTTGGATTATGAATCATTTTTGTAAGTAATGTGTCATTAGATTATCTCAAAAATTCTGTCAAGTTCAAGGATGCCATCTCTCTCCACTCTTATTCAATATAGTACTGGAAGTTTTAGCCAGAGCAATCAGGCAAGAAAAAGGAATAAAGGGTATTCAATTAGGAAAGGAGGAAGTCAAATTGTCTCTATTTGCAGATGACATGATTGTATATTTAGAAGACCCCATCGTCTCAGCCCAAAATCTCAAGCTAATAAGCAACTTCAGCAAAGTCTCAGGATACAAAATTAATGTGCAGAAATCACAAGCATTCCTATGCACCAATAACAGACACACAGAGAGCCAAAACAAGAGTGAACTCCCATTCACAACTGCTACAAGAAGAATTAAATACCTAGGAATACAACTAACAAAGAAGGTAATGGACCTCTTCAAGGAGAACTACAAACCACTGCTCAAGGAAATAACAGAAGACACAAACAGATGGAAAAATATTTCATGCTCATGGTTAGGAACAATCAATATTGTGAAAATGGCCATACTGCCCAAAGTAATTTATAGATTTAACACTATCCCATCAAACTACCAATGACCTTCACTGGTCATTGACTGGAAAAAACCACTATAAACTTCACATGGAATGAAAAAAGAGCCCGCATATCCAAGACAATCCTAAGCAAAAAGAACAAAGCTGGAGGCATCATGCTGCTGGACTTCAAGCTATACTTCAAGGAAACAGTAATCAAAACAGCATGGTACTGGTACCAAAACAGAGACATAGACTAATGGAACAGAATAGAGTCCTCTGGAGCAACACCACACATCTACAACCATCTTATCTTTGATAAACTGGACAAAAACAAGCAATGGGGAAAGGATCCCCTGTTTAATAAATGGTGTTGGGAAAATTGGCTAGCAATGTGCAGAAAGCAGAAACTGGACCCCTTCCTGACACCTTACACTAAAATTAACTCCAGATGGATTAAGACTTAAACATAAGACCTAACACCATAAAAACCCTAGAAGAAAACGTAGGCAAAATCATTCAGGATGTAGGCATAGGCAAGGACTGCATGACTAAATCACCAAAAGCAATGGCAACAAAATTCAAACTAGACAAATGGGATCTAATTAAACTTCAGAGCTTCTGTATAGCAAAAGAAACAATGATTTAGAGCGAACCAACAACCAACAGAATGGGAAAATATTTTTTCAATCTACCCATCTGACAAAGGGCTAATATCCAGAATCTACAAAGAACTGAAACAGATTTACAAGAAAAAAACAAACAAACCCATCCGAAAGTGGGAGAAGGATATGAACAGACACTTTTCAAAAGAAGACATATATGAAGCCAACAAACATATGAAAAAGTGCTCATCATCACTGGTCATTAGAGAAATGCAAATCAAAACCACATTGAGATACCACCTCATGCCAGTTAGAATGGCAATCATTAAAAAATCTGGAGACAACAGATGCTGGAGAGGATGTGGAGAAACAGGAACACTTTTACAATGTTGGTGGGAGTG
>CAUYLG010009871.1:0-61971 GCA_963573385.1 Cacajao melanocephalus
GGTCTTCCCGGGTTCAGCTGTGCTTACTGTGAAACTCTCGGTCCTCAGCGCTTCCAATTGCTGTTCTCCTTGCGGTGGTGGGACCAGCCGAGCTGACTCAAAGGGCGCCCAGTCGCATATACTCTGCACTGAGAAGCGCTGCGCCGCGCCGGGGCGCTGGCAAAACAGCTGTGCCGGCCAAAAGAGCCGCGCTGGCGACACGTGTGGCTCCTCCGCCGGGAATCTCCTAGTCTGTGGGCAACAAAAATTCGTCTGAAAGTGCAGCGTCCACTCGCTCTCTGCGCTTTCACTGGGAGCTACAATCCTGAGCTGTTGTTAATCGGCCATCTTGGATCTCTCTCACTTTTTAAATTTTTTGAGACAGTCTCACTCTGTCACCCAGGCTGGAGTGCAGTGGTGCAATCTCGGCTCACTGCAACCTCCACCTCCCAGTTTAAGCAATTCTCCTGCCTCAGCCTCCCGAGTAGCTGGGATTACAGGTGTGTGCCACCACACCCGGCTAATTCTTGTATTTTTAGTAGAGATGGGGTTTTGCCGTGCTGGCCAGGCTGGTCTTGCACTCCTGATCTCAGGTGATCCACCCACCTTGGCTTCCCAAAGTGCTGGGATTACATTCGTGAGCACTGTGGCAAGAGTTACATTTTAAAAGAGTATCTCAGTACTCCCTTGTCCCTTTGTTCAGAGCAGCTGTCTGCTTCCAGAGTTCTACAGCCCAGAGGCCAGAAAGGCTTAGAACAGGATGCCATGGGGAATGCACTCTAACAGGATGAGGAGTTCAGGGAAGGCTGTCTTCTTCCCTTTTCAGCTCCCACTTGGGCTCCTTGCTGCCCTGGCATTTTTCCTATGACCCCTTCCACCATTTCCTATCCAAGCCACTGTTCTATAGCTCCCTTGTGAGGGAGAAGGTTCTAGTGTCAAGCTCTGAGACAAGTGCTTCTTGTGAGTTCCCTTATTTACTCCTTCTGTTAGTTGCATGTCACAGGTGAAATAGAGTCTCAGAGAGTTTACACCCACTTATGTTTGAAGTATCATTCCTCTCAGGTTCATCTGAATTTAAATTGTGCTTTCTAAAGACCTTAAAGCATCTAAAGTCAACAGCGACATGTCTCAAAATAATGGGATTTCTGACATTTTCCCAAGACCCCTCTCTCATACTGGGTAAACAGCCACCTCACCCACCTACATGTAAGGCTTTCCTCAATGGTGACAATGATATTTCCACATGTTCATTATTAGCAAATATTCTCATCATTCCCAAGAACTGTAGGGATATGTATATTGAAAAAAAACACATGGAATTTTGGGAAAAAAAAACCACATGGAATTTGATCATGCTATACCTATTGGTGTATAGACAGCCAAGAAAAAAGATGAACTCACCCTAGCTGTGTGATCTTGGGCAAGTTCTTTAACCTTTTGATGTCTCAGTTTCCTCATCTGTGAAAGAGATAATACTACCTACCTAGTAGGGCTGTTGTGAGGATTAAATAAATATATGCAAAATGCCTAGAACCATGCCTGACATGTAAGGTTTATGTAAGTGCAAAGAACACTTATCGTTATTATTATTATATTATTAGGATAACCAAGGAATCACAGAGAACTTGCCTTTTGTTCAGGAAAGGTCTCCACTGGCTCAGATAGAAAGAACAGAGAAGGTTCTAGCACCCCCTGCAGGCCCAAATTGCCAGTGACTGCTTGGACTATATTCTCTAATGATTTTCCTCACAGAAAATTCCCTTGTCTTCCCAACAGTGAGGCAATTCAGGTCCCACCTGGAACAAGAGTGAGATTGAAGGAAGAGATTTGGGCCCTACATTTTTCACCTTCCCTCCTCCCATCTACCCCCTTCCCTACTAGTCTACCCTTCAGCAAGAAAAAGGTCTAAATTTCCCAATAGTTTGGGTCTTCCATTTTCTGGTCAGAAACTGCTCTTCTAAAACAGACTACAGCTTAGGAGATTCTGTTCTTCAATAAATTTTTGTCCTACTTAAACTGGTCTAATGGTTGCCCCTCAGTCTTTCCATGTTCTGTAAAGAGTGAGGAGTCATCACTTACTTGTCATGTCCATAATGTCATCTTTCCTGTTTATGATTCTTTTTTCTCTCTAAGTGTCATTCTAAAAGGCTTCCCCCCAGGCTCCCATTTTCCAGAAGGAGACCACAAGATCCAGTACACAGTCTATGACAGAGCTGAGAATAAGGGCACTTGCAAATTTCGAGTTAAAGTAAGAGGTAAGAGTACTGCTTATTGCTTTTCCCCCCGCCTCTCTTTAGAAGAGTAAAGGGAAGCAGGTCCTCAAGCCAGAACTCTCCCAAGTGCCCGCTGTGGTGGGAGACTTGCCAGCTTTAGATTAGTCTCTAATGAGGCTCAGGGAAGTGCCCTATCTTAATACCTGAATTTAGTGTTACCGGATTCTTTAAGGAGTTCCACAGGACTAGTCTCACAGGAGCCCATAGCTGACTGTCCTAGAAGAAGATTATTCAATAATTATTTCCATCCATGAACATAGGTGACCAGCTGAAGCCTGTGAGTCCGTCTACAACCAGAGTGGATAGGAACCCCCTAATTTGGGTCACCAGGAGAACACGTTCTTAGTGTTCTAGAACCATTGGTATGAAAGAAAATGTTTTTAAGGATTATTTTATGTACAATGGTTTGGGCAACTAAGTGCTAACCATCTTTTACTCCTTACTTTTTTTGGACTTCACTTCCTCATCTATAACACAAGGGGCTAAACCAGTTGATATCAGTGGTCTCATTGGTATGGATGGTGACCACTGCAAGGCTCACCGACTGACCAAATAGTCATTCGTGCTCCCTCGCTCATTCCACAGGCTGATGTAAAAGCCTGATTGCAAAGCTGATGCCTATGCATCCTCACCTTTTCTGCATACTCTGTGGATGGGAGCTCAACACTGAGACCCTTCTGGACTTGTGTCCCTACAGTCAAACGCTGTGGCAAACTCAATGCCCCAGAGAATGGTTACATGAAGTGTTCCAGTGACGGGGATAATTATGGAGCCACCTGTGAGTTCTCCTGCATCGGTGGCTATGAGCTCCAGGGTAGCCCTGCCCGAGTATGTCAATCCAACCTGGCTTGGTCTGGCACAGAGCCTACCTGTGCAGGTATGTATCCAGCCTTCTCTCCAGCCGGCAGCAAAATGTGTAAACTCCTTGGTTCTTGATTCCAGTGCAAGAGAGCTTTCCTTTCATATACTTTGAGAAGTTCATGGTCATCCCTCTTTATATGAGTGGGTGAACATAGTCCCTAGATCCCTGCTGCAGCTCATCTCATCTGCCATCCTTCTTGCCTCTGCCAATCCTCTAATTTCCCTTTCATGTCCTCTAAGGAAGAAGCTCAAAGTGGGAACCTAGGGCCAGCCTTTGGTGACATTATGAATCAGCAAAATCTGCTTTAGTTACTCTTGTTATAGAAATGTAAGGATCTTGTTTATAAAACCAGTACACTGCCACGTAGAGACAATATCATACCTGCTTGGCATCACTGGCATAAAAGTCACATAGACCTTGGACATTTGAAATCTTTCCTCCTATGTAAAATGAAGAAAATAATACATCATCTACCTCTTGAGTTGTTGTAAGGATTAAATGAGGTCATCTGTGGGACAGTGGAATGGAGCAGTGCCTGGTACAGGTAAAGCCTTATGGCAGCTCTTATTACTCATGTACAAAAATTGGGCTGAGTAAAAAGAGTCTGAAACTTGGACTAGCCAGAAAATTATGGACATATCTCTTGTTTATAGACTTCTCTTTTTCTCATTTCCTGGTACTCTTTCATCTTTATCCTTTTCTTTTGATTGAAGCTCGCATTTAGAGTTAAGTGACGTATATACCATCGTAAGAGAGACATGTATACCATCAGCTAAATGCCTGAGATTCTTTAATTTCATATATTAAAGTAGGAAGAACATACCTATTATAGACTCCTTACCTAAGGACTTCATGCCCACCATGTTGGCATTAAGGCCTGGGGTGTGGTGTCTAACAGGCTCCTAGACCTGTGTGGTCCAACATGGTAGCCACTAGCTATGTGTCGTTATTGAGCACTTGAAATGAGGCTATTCTGAATTGAGATATGCTATAAGTGCAAAATATATACCAGTTTCAAAATCTTAAAATGAAAAAGAATATAAAGTATCTTAATTTTTTATATTGATTACATGTTCAAATATTTTGGATATATTGGGTTAAATAAAACATAAAATCATTTCCACCTATTTCTTTATACTTTTCCTTTTTTTTTGAGATAGATTCTTGCTCTGTCACCCAGGCTGGAATGCAGTGATGTGATCTTAGCTTACAGCAACCACTGCCTTCTGGGTTCAAGCAATTCTTCTGCCTCAGCCTCCCGGGTTCAAGCGATTCTCCTGCTTCAGCCTTCCAAGTAGCTGAGACTACAGGGGCATGCCACCACACCTGGCTAATTTTTTGTATTTTCAGTAGAGGCAGAGTTTCACCATGTTAGCCAGGATGGTTTTGATCTCCTGACCTCGTGATCTGCCCACCTCAGCCTCCCAAAGTTCTGGGATTATAGACATAAGCCACCACACCTGGCCTCTTTATACTTTTTTAATGAGGCAATTAGAAAATTTAAGATTAAATGTAGTGACTTACATGGTATTTCTCTTAACCAGATCTATCTCAGACTCTGAGCCCCTGGGGCAGGGAAGAGGGCAGGAACTGTATATCACTCAGTGTGACATCACAGTACCTAGCATAGAGCTTGGTACATAGCAGGAACTCAGTATATAATGGCTGAATGAATGAATGTGTGAATGAACAAATACTTCAATACAAACCTAAAGTGTGAAATATGAAAGCCAAGTTTATAAATCATACATAGAATCTCCTAGTTTTTCTCATATTCCCCAGCAGATACTATGGTGCTTGACCCATATGCCTTTCACATTCCCATCTATGTTCAAAGGGCTACTTACTGCAATTACCTGGGTCTCTGTCTAAGAGCTTTTCTTTCCTGGCTATCAAAGCATTGTCAGCCCATGCACAGAGCCAGCTGGAAATGATGGAGAGTTAGTGCCCCGGAAGCAGCCCTCAACAATGATGGAGCAATTGTATAAATATTCCAGTTCCCTCCAGTGGGTTAATTCTGAGGTATGTGGTATATCATCTCCTAGAGTTCCTCAGTGGGAGTTGGTTCCAAATGCCCACAGCAATAACTTGCTTGATAACCAACTGGTATTGTTTTCTTTCCTTTACTGCCTCACTTATTGACATAGGCAGAATAATGGTCCCCCAAAGATGTCCACATTCTAATCCCCAGAACCTGAGAATATGTTACCTTACATGAAAAAAAAGGGACTTTACAGATGTAGTTAAGAATTTTGAGATGGGAAGAGTATCCTGGATTACCCAATGGGCCCAGTGTAATCATAAGCCTCCTTACATAAAGGAGGCAGAACTGCTGTCAGAGTGAAAGAAAGAGATGATGGAAGGAGAGGTCAGAGAGAAGAGAGATTTGAAGATGCTACATTGCTGTCTTTGAAGATGGAGAAAGGGACTACTAGCCGAGGAATGAAGGTGGCCTCTAGATGCTGAAAAGACAAGAAATCAGATTCTCCCCTAGAACCTCTGCAGGAACATAGCCCTGCCAACACCTTGATTTTAGCTCCATGAGACCAGGATCTTTTAGATTCTGATCTGTAGTATCTAAAAGAATAAGTTTTTATTATGTTAAGTCACTAGGTTTATGGTGAGTCATTACAGCAGCAAGAGGAAATGAATATACTTCCTCGCTCCTCGACAAGCGCTTTTTGGGACTGCCTCCCAAATAAACTGCTTACACTTGAATCCTTATCTAAGGATTCACTTCTTACACAAGTGTTTCTGTGTGTCATCACAGGCTCTGTTCAGCCAGAACAAGTAGAAGGTTTCTGACCCATGTGGCCATTTCTGATTACAGCCATGAACGTCAATGTGGGTGTCAGGACGGCAGCTGCACTTCTGGATCAGTTTTATGAGAAAAGGAGACTCCTCATTGTGTCCACACCCACAGCCCGAAACCTCCTTTACCGGCTGCAGCTAGGAATGCTGCAGGTGAGTCCTCGAGGCAGGGCCCAGGTGGGAGGGAGACCTTTAATCGGAAGAGCCCAGCCATTTCACTAAAAGCAAAGGCCAGATTCAGTGCCTAATCCACTTACAGTGGGTTTCAGGAACTGGCACTTTAGAGCTACCATCATTTATTTCTGGTTCTGGGCCATAACCTGATTAACATCGACTACTTAGAGTTAACCCAATCGTTTTCCAACTAATGAGGTTTGTCAGTCTTCACCAATAAGTCTAATTGTCATGCTGTTCAGGCCTAGCCTCAGAACAATTGTCTTTGCTGAACCTGTCCAGGATATGCCTGGCTGGAAGCAATCAGTTAGCTACCTGCCCAAAAGACTGGCCCAAGAGATGAAAGGAATCCAGGAGCCCTCAAGGCCCACATTCTCCCCCAGGGAATTTCTTCAACTCTCAGAGGGTGAAAACCATTTTTTAGAACAGTGGTTTTCAATGTGTGATTCATGGACCAGACTAGCAGCATCAGCATCACCTGGGAGCTTGATAGACATGCCAATTCTAGACATGCCTCCCAGATCTACTGTGTCCGAATCTACATTTTTAACAAAATCTCCAGATGATTTCTAAGCACTCTAAAGTTTGAGGAGCAGTTTTCTGGGAAATGTGTCCTTCTCAGCTGTGTAAATTTTGTAGCTACTAAATAAGGCAACTAGCATCTTGGGTGTGTGAGGAAGGATGACTAGAAACTGTAAGGATCAAACTAGAAGCTGCTTGCTTTTTTCCTAAAGCTGGTTTGCAAAAGAGTGGCCAACCTGACTGAATGCTAAAGAGGCAGGTTGTATGCTGTGTCATGGATATGGCACTGCGCATATTTTTTTGAGAATATTTTATTCATTTATTGCAGAGGATAGAACTAACTGCTTAGAACAGTCTTGATTTAATCAAAGGCTACAATTTACTTCTCATGTCAGCATTAATAAAATGGATAATAATAACTCTCTTTCCACTCTTCCCATGTACTTGAAGAATTGCCTATGAACTCTGAAGAGCCATATAAAATTTTTATGAGCTCCCTTGAATCAAGGAACAAAATTCATTGCATCTTTACCTCCAGTCCCCACCAGCTTACCTCCCTTTGTATCTTATTGTCCCAGCCAGGGGCTTGCTCTTCAGAAAACACAAGCTTATACCTTTCTCTTTTGTGGGAAATTGACATTGCAGGCTATATTCTATGATCATGCATTTCCTCATCTGGTCTTATTCCATAGAAAAATGAATTAAGCCAAACAACTTGCTTTTTGTCTGTGTCACCATAGGTTTTATGGTGATCCATGGCTAGTTTTGGTAAATTAATTTTTATTGGACATTTGTGTATGATCTACAACTGCTTTTACACTACAGTGGTCGAGTGAAGTTGTTAGGACAGGGGCCATCCAACCTTGCCAAGTCTGAAATATTCTCTGGCCCTTTACAGAGAAAATTTGCCATCATTGCTTTAGTGTCCCATCCCTTCAAACACTTGCTAACTTAACTAGTTGGATAAGATAGTTTATATCAAGATGTTTTATGTAGCCTCCTCCCTCAAATATATTTATATTTGCATTTTAACCAGAGCCTTCAAGGAAAGGTTTGGTTGACTTAGACATTTCAGGGAGAGTAATACAGAAGTTTATTTCTAACTTTTTGAACTTTTCAACCAGTTCTGTAACCTCATATAGGGATGTTTCAGTGGAATTTTGGTAAAACATATTTTATGTTTTCATATTTTAGGACTTTGAAATTTATTTTCCCATTTAGCCAAATTCATCGTGTTTGTCTTATGTTACTTTTTTTTTTTTATTGCCGCTGCCATTCCTGATGAGCCCTCCTAGCACGTGGTTGACTGGGCCACATTCCCAAGGTTCTTGCCAAGAGCTAGCTTAGAGGCTTGGAACCTTCTATCCTTGCTTCCCCTGGGATTGGGTGTGGAGGGTATAGGGCAAGGGGGTGTGGAGAGTGGAAACAGGGCAATGAAGTGGACTCTGGAAATAGTCTTCTCTCCTTGCAAAGAAAAAGTTAGAATCCTCTGGGATGGTCTTAGATACTTTTTAGGAAATTTGACTCACTCAAAGTCTCACCCTGTCTGAAAACACATAGACTGCCGTTTTGCTTAGGTTTTCAAAATCCCACTGTCAAGCCATTTCTGAATGATTCCTCTAGGAAGGTATTTAGGTTTTATAGCCACTAGCTTAACTCCAATTTCTCAACTGTTTTCAGTACAGTTCAGAGTGAACAAATAAAGTTCCAGAGGCAGGCCAGTACTGCTTCTGTCGGTTTCTAGTTTGATAAGGATGTCTTTCTTTAGCCATGCTCACACCTCCCATGTTGGGTTTTCTTTTTCCCAGCAAGCACAGTGTGGCCTTGATCTTCGACACATCACCGTGGTGGAGCTGGTGGGTGTGTTCCCGACGCTCATTGGCAGGATAGGAGCAAAGATTATGCCTCCAGCCCTAGCGCTGCAGCTCAGGTAGGGGGAAGTTCTGTTCTTAAATCTTATCCTCTATGAATGCACTTTTAACTGATTAGGTTCCCTGGTTTCTTTCTGCTCAGGCAACCTTCAATGTTTAATTGCTTTTATTCTGGGAGTGTTCTAACCATGCTAATCAGCATGTTGCTGTTTGTTCAAATAAATTGTGCAGTGGATAATTACCAGTGTTTTATTCCTTTCACTCTCCAACCAATCATTTTTGCTTCGTGTGTGTGTATGTGTGTGTGCGTGTGTGTCTGGTTGGCTGGTGGAAAAAGAATGGCTGGGAGAGGAGGACCTGGAAAAAA
The DNA here is from genome assembly GCA_963573385.1 of Cacajao melanocephalus. Lineage (NCBI taxonomy): Eukaryota > Metazoa > Chordata > Mammalia > Primates > Pitheciidae > Cacajao > Cacajao melanocephalus. The sequence continues at coordinate 8,860 of CAUYLG010009871.1, forward strand.
GACATAAGCAATCCTTGGTCTTATTAGAAATACAGGCATCCAATTAGTCTTTCCAGGCTTGGTCTCTTTTTTCTCCATGCCTCCAGAACACTTTTCCATACCTCTATTTTAATAATTATACTTTACTTTCATAACCCTTACAAAGTTGGAGCCATGGATTTTAGTCTTTGAATGATGATGTATTAAGTAGAATTCAACAATCAAAAGGTAATTTCAGAATAACCCAAATTTCTACTTGCATCTCTTGACCACTGTGAAATGGAGAATTAGGCTAAAGCAAAACTTCTTAAAATCTTCCTTTCTCACCCAGCTTTTTCTCTCATACCCTGTGTGGGAGGGTACAGATCTCTGTTCTCAGGGTCCCAGGCTGCTTCCTGTCTATCAGGATCTCAGTGGCTACAACATTTTATACATCAACATCCAGAACACATGGCTTTCAGGCTTCTGCAAGAGAGGGGAAAGAGAGTAAAAACTCACACCCACTCCTTTATGCTTAATGTTGGAGATGCCACATCTTACTCACTCTCCTAGTTCATTGGCCAGAACTAGCTACATGATTGCAATTCACCTTTAAGGGAGGCTGGGGAAATGTAGTCTTTCTGTATTGCCAGAAAGAAGAAAATGAAATGGGACTTGGTGAACCCTATCATACCTGTTCAGAGGGCACAGAAATTCCTTGAGAGGTTATATGACAGAAACATATCCTTAGCAAATGATGCTATAGATAGGCACAGTAGCTTCTTTCTCTAATTTCCCTGTTTTCCAGCTGCCTTTGGCCCATTCCATGTTTGATCTATACCACTTTCCACCCCAAAAAATTCTGCTGCATTCCCACCAAGGTAAAAAAACTCAGAGGGCCAGGGATGGAAGAAGAATAAGAGGATTCACGAGTTCTCTTTAGTTGGCCAATGAAGGCAGAAAGCTGGGTACACTCATATGCTTTTGTGTTTGTTTTATTTTACTGCATTTGCATCTAGCACCTCCCCATACCAACTTTTGAGGTCAGTAGCAGAGCTTTTGAATATTTGCTACTCAGTACCTAGCACAGTACCTGGCACCATGTTGGCACTAAGTGTAGTAAATGACTCAAAATTTCATTGAAACAGCCTTACTATTTCCAGAGGTGATAATAGCTTTTAAGAATATATTGTATATTTACAATTAATATACAAATACTTCAAGTTGAAGTGTACAAAACAAGACAGAGAGCTGTGTTGATAGCTAAATATTTATAATGAATATTTTAAAAGTAGGTTTTATGAAGCTGTTGCTTATTTAGAACTACTTGCTCATATCCTGTGTCAATGGTTTTTTAAAACTTGTTGCAGAATTTTCTGAATGGTTTTTAGATTGAATGTGTGTGTATGTGTGTGTGTGTGTGTGTGTGTGTGTGTAATCATAAAATCTTGATGTGATTTTAAACTGTTTAATCTACTTGAGGAACAGAAAAATGTGATTAAAAATACTTCTATCATTCAGATTGTATATGTTGGGGCTACCATAGACTTCTATAGGTTGAAGATGATTTTAAATACATTATGTAGTGGTTCTCAAACTTTTAGCCTGCATCAGAATCCCCTAGAGGGCTTGTTAAAATACGTATTGCTGGAGTCTACACTGTGGGCTCTAAACTGTAAAGCAGAATCAGTTTCTGACTCAGTAGGTCTCTGGTCGTACCTGAGAATTTGCATTTCTAGTGAGCTCCCAAGGGACCACATGGTGAGGACCACTGGCTTAGTTTTTTACCAAAGACTTTATTCACAGTTTTGAAATAGAATTTTTTTCCAGCAGCCTTCACAAAAATGGTCAATCTGTATTGTGCAGCTGGATGATAGTCCAGGTAAATGTCACGCAGAAATGATCACTCAGAAATGATCATGCATTACCTAATGGATTCGGTGTCAGGTTAGCATGCCTGTTTTATCGGACATATCAGTGAGAAACAAAGAACTTGGCAGGACTTTTTCCCTTTGAATGGGAAAGGTTTCTTTAGACACCTTGGAGTGTACTGCAGAGGAAAAAAGATGCTTTAGGCAAAAAATGGGAAGGTAAAGTGGAGAAGGAAAAACACAATGCCTGGATAATCTAAAAATTCTCTTGTCTGTCTATAATACTATTCTCAAATAGCACTGAGGCCATGATAAAACCCTTGAAGGGAGTCAATGGAAAGAAGAGATGGGGTGCCTGGTGTTGCAGGATCACCACCTGCCTTCTTTCTTGCTCTCATTTCTTTTTTATCTGGATGTATGAGCTGATTCATGCTTTCCAGAGGAATTTTACAGCAATCTCAAGGATGACAGGGACCAAGAAAGCCGTAATTTCTATACCCACATTATTCTTTGAGTCTAGAGTTCCCTGGAAGATTTTCCAGGAAGAACTCCTTCCAATATGACAACAGACACATATGTAACTCAGAAATACTGTCAGCATCACACCTCATCCCATATTCTATGTGGTATTCGATCATCCATCCCCAAGATTTCTGTGGTCTTTCAGCCCTAGTAGGAAGCATTCCTGTGGCTGCTGCTAGCCTGCTGATCCAACTACTCAGCTCTTCCCATGATAGTTTCCCTCTTTACATTCTGTGTAAATCAAGGCACAAGACTTACACAGGAATGTGTGTGATAGCAGATGGTGGCACCGTGGTGGTGGTGGGGGGTTCCCATCCTAGCCTCACAAGCAAGATAAAAAACCTGAATGCTCCAATTTCTTATTGGTTACCCTTTCCTAGAGGCTTCAGCCACCACATTCCCTATGCTATGCCTCTCTTTCCTGAGAGCTCCCTGTGCCAGAACTCCCCCATGCTCCCAAAAGAAAACTCAATACCTTTCTTCTTAAAGATGCAGAGCAGTTGATCTCTTCACTTGTACCTTACTTTGCAGCCTACATTTGCATGTTCAGAACTCATTAATGTAATTTGCAGTCATTTGCTTCCGAGCTCTCCTCTTAGCACCACAGGAAACCTGGCAGAGGCATTGTCATGTCCTCTTTCATTTGTAGTCAATGGGAATGAATTAGCAATTTATCTCCCTGCTGGGATAAAATACAAATTAATCCCTTCTTCCTTGAAACTCCTTCTTAAAAGGCAGAAAAAGTACAGTTTGTGTTTTATGTAACAATTTTCTTAACCTTGATCTGTTTGTATGAGGAAAACATATTTCACTTTAAATCCAGATGGTAGTGTATATTCTGCTTCATACACGATCTCAAAATATCTAAACTGAAAAAAAATCTGGAGAAGAGACTGAGTGGGCTCATTTGTTCATTGGGCTCAGCTTATCTGTTTGTTTGCTTTCTTTAGCTATTCCCATCTAAACATATTTGTGTTGATATAAAAATCATATTTTTTAGTTTAAATTCTAGTGTGGTAGAGCAGAAAGAACCAGAAACTTGAAACTACTTCATATTTTTTGGAATTATTTGGGACACAAATTATGATTAACCAAGTCAGAATACATGGGGTATTGATCAAGCTCAATCCCTTATAACTCTGCAATCCTGAGCTGGCCACTGAATAGGTCAGAACTATTATGCTGGGGAATTATTTCACTCAGCTTTACCTAGCCCAGAGTTTCTCAGCCTTGGCACTATTGATATGTGGGGATAGATAATTCTTTATTTGGCAAGGAGGGTTGGCTGAGCATTGCAGGATATTTAGCAGCATTCCTGGCCTCTACCCACTAAATGCCAGTCACATCTCCACTCCCCACTGTGACAACCAAAACTATCTCCAGACATGGCCAAATTTCCCCTGGGGATGGGGAACAAAATCACCCCTATTCATAATCACTGACCTATTCCTAGTGTGTATGTGGTCATGCAACACTAGTCAGCAAGCATGGATTTTGGGTTGGTTCCAAACTTGGGTTGATTCCAATTTCATGAAAAAAAAAATCTGTTCCCATAAAATCTTAGATTGTACCAAATGTTGGTACATGGTACCATTGCAGGCCTGAAGTCTTCCTGACTATAATCTAAAACTAAAGCAGTCCTTTTCAACCTCTCATGTACATATCAGTCATCTGGGGATCTTGACAATAATGCAGATATGAATTCAGTAGGTTTGGGGTGGGACATGAGAGTCTCCACTTCTATCAAGTTCCCATGTAATGTTGCTGGTCAAGGATCACACTTTGAGTAGACAGGGTCTAAAGGATGATTCAGTCCTTCATGGTATTAAGGCTTTCTCTGTACACTCTGTTACAGTAGGGCTCTGGTTGATCCACCAGGACCCTTGGGAGTCATGGTTTGACTTAGTCTGCTCTTTTCTTTGTCTGCCACAGGCTGTTGCTGCGAATCCCACTCTACTCCTTCAGTATGGTGCTAGTAGATAAGCATGGGATGGACAAAGAGCGCTATGTCTCCCTGGTGATGCCTGTGGCCCTGTTCAACCTAATCGACACTTTTCCCTTGAGAAAAGAGGAGATGGTCCTGCAAGCTGAAATGGGCCAGACCTGTAGCACCTGACATGATGATTCCTCTCTCGGCAGTTCCTCTTCATTGTCTACATGGTGACATGCACACGGGAAAGCCTTAAAAATATCCTTGATGTACAGATTTTTATTTGTAATTTTTAAAGTCTATTTTATTATGAGCTTTCTTTGCACTTAAAAATTAGCATGCTACTTTTTGTACTTGGAAGTGTTTCAAAAAATTATATGACTATATTTACTCTTTCTTTCTTAACCCCAGAGAAATTAGAACACATAACCATACACAAGCTATCAACATGTTATTCAATGTGACACCTAACTCTTTTCTGTTTTTTTAAATAAGACTTTTATTAATAAAATGTTTTGGAGCAAATTTAGTAGAACTCACTTTGTTTATCAAGCACCAGCCATACTTGCTTAGTATGGTCAATGGATTTAGGATTGTGATTCTTAGTGGTGTTTTAAGAATGGAAAAAAATTAATTAGTCTTTTTAGGAGCTCTGCTGAGCTGGGAGAGAGCTGAGCTGTCAGGTGTTCAAGTAGCCAATTAAAGCCACAAGCCGAAAATGAAAGAGTTAAGCCTTTAATCACAGTGATAGAACAAGGAAGTGTCTAAAACCAGAGAAAACATCAATGTCACTGTTCCATTTTCCCTTGTAGGACAGCACACTGGTCAAGATTGAAGTGGAGTAGCACAGACGTGGGGTCATCTTTCTGCTGAGGGAGCCCCAAACAAAAGGTTCTGGCAGTTTTATGGACCCAGAAGTTAGGTGGTGGGGTAGGACTAGAAAAGTCCTGAGTACTGAGGCAGAGTGAAGAAAAGTATCTTCAAACTTTTCCCCTTCTCCTTATCCCATGAGATCGCAGCAGAGGAACCTGAAGTCCTCTTGCCCAAGGCCTCAGATAAAGGACCTAGAAATGAAGGCACCAAGCTCAGAATGTAAATATGTGAATGAGCATCATTGGCCAGGGGTGGTCTGAGTCTTTGAGTGCAGCACCCCACAGAGACTGCCATATGTGGGCTGTGCAGCAAGTCTGGTGTGTGAAGGGCAGCTTTCCTAGTGAGGCCTACCAGGTAAAGTCTTTGCCATTGCCTATGGTCAGGCCTGAAAAATCACACATTGGTTTTTAAACAGTAGCCAGACTCCTCAACTCTCCCATGCAAACCTTGAAATTTTTCTTCCATTTTCAGAATATGTTAGGTTCACAATCTATTCCTAAACAAAATGACTAAGTGAATGATGTTTCCCACTGAAAATCTTCCAGAACTTTTCTGTGTACCTTTTGGACCTCATAGAAACAATAAATGAATTCTAACATACAGAGGTTTAACACAGAAAGCAGATTTAACATTTTTTTTTAATATTAGGCAGGGCAATTCCTGAACTGTCAATAGGTTTACACTCTATTTACAAACATGATTTTGTTCACAAAGCATACTAGAAGCCACTCTTTCACTTCTGTCTTCTTCAGATGTATCAGATAAAGGTCAATGGCATGGCTCATAGAGGAATATCAAATAGTGACCAACTGGAAGCCATGAAAAGTTCAAGAGGGGTCAGAATAAGGTGAGGGATAAAAGACTACAAATTTGGTTCAGTGTTTACTGCTTCAGTGATGGGTGCACCAAAAATCTCACAAATCACCACTAAAGAACTTAGTCTTGTAACCAAATACCACCTGTTCTCCGAAAACTTATGGAAATAAGAAAATTTCAAGAGATCATTTGTCACAATTAAGCAAGCATATATCTGCCTCTACCTGTGTTAAAGCTCTTTTGTCTTTGACAGGTCAGCCTGTGCCCTTTGCCCAATCCCCTGAAAGGTTCAAGCCTTGAAGATGAGCTGACATTTAAGGAACTCCTTGGATTTCTTCAAACCAATTTACCTGATGACTTGAAATATTGCAAGCATTTTCCCCGACAAGATCAACAGACTATTTGAAGATGAATGAATGCACTATGATATTTCAAAAATAAATACGCTGCATCAAAATTTGGGGACATTTCTAAAGAGTAATTAATAGCCTCTCTCTAGAGAACTGGTTTCCCACTGGAAATCTCACAGAACTTTTCCATGTACCTTTTGGACCTCATAAAAACAAACAAAATTCCTAGTTTTGCTTGCTCACAGTTTGGTACTACAGAACTTCTACACATGCATATAAGTGTGTGTGTGTGTGTGTGTGTGTGTGTGTGTGTGTGTTTAGGGAAGAGGGAGGCAGTTAAATGGGCTGAACTCAAATGGAAAACTGTCTCCACTTCAGTAGATAACAGCTGAAATCTCAGTTTGGTTCTTTTAAACTTAGTTGGACTGCTTGGAGTCTGCCTCCACTCCCAGTCTGCACATGTATGGTTCAGTGATCAATCAGAAATTATAGAATCTAAGGATCCCCTTGTCAGACACTCTCCTTTCTGAGATTTTCCTCCTCACTTTTCAGTTGCTGTGGTTGCCCTTACTCTCTCTTCTGTTTCATCAAGCCAGTAAGACTACAGATTTTCTGTCTTCATTTAAGCCTCCCCTACCTTAAACTGCAGCATAGTGCATACTACAACCTGCCCTTAAGCAATTTTTTAAAACCCTGATGATTAATCAAGTTTATTTACCTTCCAAGTGATGACTGCCCTTCAGTATCTGCCTGCTTTTTGACCTCTCTCCAATGTCTTCAGGTAGTGTGGGCATGTATAAATATAAATATATATATATAATATATATATACAAATATATATAATATATACACACTTACATATATATATACTATATATACACAAATGATTTTTTAAAATTTTTGTCCAAGGGCAGGTTGTAATATGTGTGTGTATGTGTGTGTGTGTGTGTGTGTGTGTGTGTGTGTGTATATATATACACACAATATATGCATATATATATACACACACATATATATCCATAAATATATAAATATACACACACACATATATACATATATATACACACACACATATATATATATTTGTCCAGATATAGTTGTTATCTGTGGGAGATTAGTCCAATAGGAGCCATTATTAGAAATCTAGTGAAGGATGAACTAGAAGGTGAAAGAGTCTAGTCCATTCACAGAGAAGTGCAGATTTTACCTATACAAACTCTCAACTCTTGGCCTTAGATCACTGGAGTGGACGATGAAGGAGAGGAAAGGCAGTGCACACTGAAGCAAAGATTAATGCTCAGGAAGTTGATCCCTATACTATTCCTGCAGTAAAAATTACCCCAAAACTTAGTGTCTTAAAACAACAACAAATGTTTTATCTCTCACAATTTCTGTGGGTCAGGGATTTGGGAGCAACTTAGCTGGCCAATTCTGGCTTGGAGTCTCCCTTGAGATTGCTGTCATATCTTGGCTGGGACTGCAGTCAAAGGCTTAACTGAAGCTGAAGGATCTGGTTTCATGGTGGCTCACTCACATGACTGGCAAGTGGTGCTGGTTGTTGGAAGAGATCTCTGTCCCCACATGGATTTCTCCACAGAGTGTTGCATGAATGTTCTCATAACATGGTAGTTCGATTCCTCTGGTAGAAGTGATCCAAGAAAGAGAAAAGTGGAAGAGGCAATATCTTTTATGACATAGTCTCAAAAGACAAACACTGCTTCTTCCAGAGTATCCTGTTGGTCCAACAAATAGCCCTATTCAATGGGGGAGAGGACAACACAAGAGCATGGATACTAAGAGGCAAAGATTACTGGGGTGCAGTTTGAAGGCTGCCTTCTTCTGGTTTACATAGCTGCTGACAACTTCTTAACGGGACATGGCTATTTATTTATTTATAGATATAAATTTAGAGGGTACAAGTGCAATTTTTTTTACATGGATATGTGGCATAATGGTGAAGTCTAGGCTTTTGGTGTCACCATCACCCAAATAGTGTACACATTATAAACATTAAGTAATTTCTCATCACCGTCGCGTACTCGTACCCTTCTGAAACTCTAATGTCTATTAGAGTGTACACATTATTTAATTTTCACCTGTAAGTGATAACATATAGTATTTGACTTTCCATTTCTGAGTTAGTTTGCTTAATGGCCTCCAGTTCCATTCATGTTGCTGCCAAGGACACGATTTCATTCTTTTTGTGGCTGAGTAATATTCCATTGTGTGTGTGCATGTGTGTGTGTGTAATATATTTTCTCTATCCAATCATCTGTGATGCACACTTAGATTGATTCCATATCTTTGCAATTGTGAATCATGCATCTGTAAACATAAAAATGCAAGTGTCTTTTGTATAATGATTTCTTTTCCTTTGGGTATATACCCAGGAGTGGGATTGTTGGATCAAACGGTAGTTCTATTTTTAGCTCTTTGAGAAATCTCCATGTCGTTTTCCATACAGGTTGGACTAATTTACAATTCTACCAACAATGTATAAGGATTTCCTTCTCTCTACATTCTTGCCAACATCTTTTATTTTTTGATGTTTTAAAAATGAAGGACATGTCTTCTTTATGGTAGAAAACATGGAGTGATTCTAGAATAAACAAATATAACTGTGGCTTCCCAAATTGGTAGGAAGATTCCCAATTTTACAGCTTCTTAGCAGCTCCCTTTGCAGTCCCAGGTTGTTTAGGGACTTTTTAATGGAAGCTCAGCATAAAGTCTATTTCTTTAGCCTTCTACTCCAGAGAAGAACAAAATCGTTTTTCCTTGAACTAGCTTGTGTTGACTATATTCTCTGTAATTAAGTTTTGAATGATTCAGACAGTAAAATTAAAAGTGTAGTCTTGAAACACTGGATTTCTTGGACTTCTCTTCCTTGCAATTCCACAGTTAATAGCGATATCAAGCATCTCTTGAAGAAATACCTTATAAGCCATGATAAAATCATTCAGTACAATTGACCGTTTTTCTTTAGCAATGCTTAGTCACACAGGTGGAGCAAGAGAGAAGGTATATTGAAAGACTAATCTATGGGTAGATGGTTGTGACAAAGGTATGGTGGCAGGACAAGGGGAGGGAATTGATTGTAGTATTAAGAAAATGGATTATGTGATTATCCACGAGGACAATAACTAGTCTGAAAAGAAATAAATACAGTAGTGGGGCCGATAAATTCAAAGAATATAGGGAAAAGCTAGTGATCCTAATGTGGTTTAAGACTGAATATAGTCGGTATAAAGATAGGAGGGATTTGGAAGAGAGGAAGAAAATGCCATTTACATTGGGATGTTAGGAAGTTGAATAAATTATCCATATGGGTGATGTGCATGGATACTGGCAAGAGTTTAGGCAAAGGAGCTAAGTGAGAGTCAAATTCCAAAGATATATGAGAGTGGAGGAGATAGATAGATATCGGTGATTGTAAGGAGAGGGTTGAAAGTGATATGGTAGATGGCAAGATTCTCAGAGAAGGTCTTTTTCTCAGATTAGGAAAGACTGATCAATTAAGAAGGAGCTGTGGGGAATTGAACAGATGTTGACATTACCTCTCAACCAAGAGATTTTAAATTATGAAAAAGAGCAACCTGCTATAGGAAAAGTGTCAAAGAGGAAAACCATAATTTACTCAAGAATATTTTGAAAAGATACTAAAGATATAGGATGGTGCTATGATTTGAATATATGACTCCTCTAAATCTCGTGTTGAAATTTGATTCCCAGTGTTTAAGGTGGGGCCTAAAGAGAGATGTTTGGGTCAAAGGGAGAGATCCTTCCTGAATGACTTGGTGCCATCCTGGCAGTAAGGAGTGAGTTGTTTCTCTTTTAGTTCCAGTGAGAGTTCCCCTCAGAGCTGGTCATCAAAAAGAGCCTGCAACTGAACTCCCCTCTCTCTTGCTTTCTTTCTTGCCGTGTGTTCTCTGTACACACCAGCTCCCCTTTGCCTTCCTTCATGAGTGGAAGCAGTCTGAGGTCCTCATCAGAAGCAGATGCTGGCTCTATGCTTCTTGTACAGCCTGCAGAACCATTACCCAAATAAACCTCTTTTCTTTGTAAATTACCCAGCCTCAGCTATTCCTTTATAGCCACACAAATGGACTGACAAAAGTTTACTTTACTATAAAATGTATGTGTGTGGCAATAGTCTAGAAGCATCAAAGTCTGGAAGAGAGTTGGGCTGCGGGACACTCAGAGCAGTATGAGAATGAGAAAACAAGACCAGTGAGGGGATTAGGGAGACAGCTCATGCCTGTAACTGGAGGATTATAGATGAGAGACATGGACGAATTCATAGGCTTTGAGGTTTCCGTTTTCAGATGACAACTGTTTTGGTGCCAGAGCTGACCTTCCTGGTATTTCCTGTGTAACCTATCTTAGACACCAAGACAGAAAGAGCAAGGTCCAGCCCCCTACCATGGCCAGAACTGACCTTATGGTGGAGACTGGGCCTGGTTCTTCTTGCCTTGGGGGTTCTAGCACTGGGTACACAGGAATCATCATAAACTCCACAAGAAGGAGACAGGACTTCCTAGAGAGTCATTGGCTCTATATGTGGGGCAGGGAAACTCAAAATGAGCCTGTTGCTGTTGTCAGAAGGCAACAATATTTTCAGAGGTAATCAAGGTAATATTTAAAAAAATATTCTGTCATCTTTTGATAGACTCTTAGATTGATTCCTTATCTTGGCTATTGTGAATAATGCCACAGTAAACATGTGATTGCAGATATGTCTTCAACACACTGATTTTTATTAGATTGTAAGACAATTGGCCAGGTGTGGTGGCTCACATCTGTAATTACAGCACTTTGGGAGGTCAAGGTGGGAGGATTGCTTGAGCCTGGGAAGTCAAGACCAGCCTGGGCAACATAGCAAGACTCTGTCTCTACAAAAACTGCTAGAAAATTATCTGGGTGTGGAGGCATATACCTGTGGTCTCAGATACCCGCATTTCAGCTTGGGTGACAGAATGAGACCGTGTCTCAAAAAAAAAAAAAAAAAGATTGTGAGACAATTGGATGTATTATGATGGCGTTTGGCCCAACATAGAACCACCCCAGCAAGAGGATATTAAACAAGACTTGCTGAGTGGATTGTGGGGAAATAGATTTTATAGAACAATGCACAGGTGGAAGTGGATATATTGTTCAAGGGTCTGGTATGGCTCTGCTGTCACCTCACAGATGAGAACCTGGTCTTGCTAATCTTAGTTTAAAAATGGGAAGAGACAGGGATTAAATTTCATTTAATGGCAGACTACCTCATATCATACTAACTTCCCTGCTGATAACAATTATAACTCTGGACAAAATATACAAAGAGAAGTTGTTGGAACCCATTGGCACTCAACCAAAAGCAGACAGAGACTGGAAGAACTATGATATTGAAAGAATCCAAGCACATTGGGTAAGATGCATATTTCGTTAGCTTTTCCCTTGAAGATTTTTCCATTTGCTAGTGTACTGGATGTGGAACTCAAGCTGAAGGCTGTAATCTTACTGGGCTGGGGACTTAGAGGATGAAGGCAGGATGACCAGAGAGTGTGGAAATGGAAGAGACATGAGAAAGGAGAAAGCCAGTGGGTGGGATTTGGAAAGAAGAACCCAAAGATGCATATAAATTCCCCTCAGATCTTTAACTGACCCCTGGGCTGTGCATGCACAGAGTGAGGCTACAAGAAGTCCAGAAGGAAAACGAAATAGCTGAAGGAAAAGAGCTGAGCTGAGCAGTGATCTCAGCAGCTCACCGGTGCTGGAGAGACAGTTTGGAGGTAAAATCCCGTCAAGCTAAAGGAGCTCAGTGAAGAGGTTGAGTTTCCACTGAAAATCCAGGACTACTCCTGAAAAGTAAAGAACAAGGCTCAGGATTAAGTTAAATCAAAGTAGACCTCCTTAACAAAGCCTAAAATCAAGCTTCCACAAGATCAGGCTGGGTGATTAGTAATTTAACTATCTGCAAACACAAAAATGTGAACAGGCTAGGTCTACAAAAATTTCCTTAAACCAGCAGTTCTCAAACCTTTAAAGGATTCCAAAGTACTTTTGTTTATATGGGTTACATCTCTCAATATTTACCAGGTTAGAAATCAAAACAGAAATTTTAAAAAATTATATTTCAATGCATTTCAAAAAAATAAATTTATTGCATGATTATGTAGATAACATATTCTTGAGAAAATATATGTTTTGCAAAACAAAAAAGTGAGATGAACTGCATTATTATACATTTTTGAAGTCTCTTCAAAGTCTGGCATAATATAAGATAGGTAGTTTCTCATATACGCTTTCCTATTCAGTCTCTTACAATATGTTATTTTGATTGAAATATAAGAGGAAAATGTGGCTACACAGACACACACACACACACACACGTATTTGGAAAAGAGAGGAGTATTTTAATAGCCTATTTAGATAACTGCAAATATTTTTCTTTGAGACTTCACCAAAAACTGTCAAGTGGTAGTTCCTTAAAGATTAATGGTGATATGAAAACTTTTTGAACTCTGTTGCATTAAAATCCATTGGTCTATCTTGAGCTTTAAATGTATCTTTTATCCATTCACAAATTTGTAACTCATGCATTGGTTATTTAGAAAACACTGGTTCACTGAATCAAGTAGTTCTTTCAAAGATTGATACATTTTTTACACAATATTGGAATATCACATTAGTTAATGTCATCGTCAATCTTATCAGAAAAGTGTATAAGTATTAGGAAGCTGTCATAGTCACAACGGTGGATACAAGTTTTCTAAAATTCTAATTTTTGCTTCAAAGCTTGAATATTATCATTGGCAACAAGTACTGTCAGTTGTTTTCGCTGAAGTGACAGACTCACTTTGTTCGTTTTTGAGAAAATGTCCGCCAAATTCTCAAGCCTGAATAACCTGTTATTTGTTCTTTAAAATAAAAAGAATGCTGAAAAAAAGTATCATACTTTGGTATGCACAGAAAATATTTAAAACATATATACTTAAGGGTCAAGATTTAATAGCATTAACATTTTTTACTGCTTGATCAGGAATTGTTTTTTTGAGATGGAATTTCGCTCTTGTTGCTCAGGCTGGAGTGCAATGACTTGATCTTGGCTCACCACAATCCCCGCCTCCCAGGATCAAGTGATTCTCCTGCCTCGGCCTGCTTAGTAGCTGGGATTAAAGGCATGTGTCACCATGCCTGGCTAATTTTGTATTTTTAGTAGACAAGGGGTTTCTCCATGTTGGTCAGGCTGGTCTTGAACTCCCCATCTCAAGTGATCGACCCACCTCGGCCTCCCAAAGTGCTGAGATTACAGACGTGAGCCACTGTGCCTGGCCGGGGATATTCTTTTTTTTTTCCTAGATTTTTTTTTCAAGTTTTTAACTTTTTTTTTTTAAGTTCTGGGGTACATGTGCAGATCTTGTAAGATTGTTGCATAGGTATACACCTGCCATGGTGGTGTGCTGCCTCCATCATCCTGTCGCCTACATCAGGTATTTCTCCTAATGTTATCCTTCCCCAATCTCCCAATCCCCTGCTATCCCTCCTCTAGCCCCCCACCCCCCAACAGACCCCAATGTGTGATGTTCCCCTCCCTGTGTCCATGTGTTCTCATTGTTCAACAGCCACTTATGAGTGAGAACATGTGGTGTTTGGTTTTCTGTTCTTGTGTCAGTTTGCTGAGAATGATGGTTTCCAGATTTATCCATGTCCCTGCAAAGGACATGAACTCATCCTTTTTTATTGCTGCATAGTATTCCATGATGTATATGTGTCACATTTTCTTTATCCAGTCTATCTCTGATGGGCATTTGGGTTGGTTCCAAGTCTTTGCTATTGTAAACAATGCCGCAATGAACATATGTGTGCATGGGTCTTCATAATAGATCGATTTATAATCCTTTGAGTATATACACAGTAATGCGATTGCTGGGTCAAATGGTATTTCTATTTCTAGATCCTTAAGGAATCTCCACACTGTCTTCCATAATGGTTGAACTAATTCACACTCCCACCAACAGTGTAAAAGCGTTCCTATTTCTCCACATCTAAAAACCCTAGAAGAAAATCTAGGCAATACCATTCAGGACATAGGCACAGGTAAGGACTTCATGGCTAAAACACCAAAAGTAATGGCAACGAAAGCCAAAATAGACAAATGGCATCTAAATAAACTTAAGAGCTTCTGCACAGCAAAAGAAACAATCATTAGAGTGACCCAGAAACCAACAGAACTGGCCAGGGATATTCTTAAATAAAACTGGTATTTTGAGGCCAGGCGTGGTGGCTCACGCCTGTAATCCTAGCACTTTGGGAGGCCGAGGTGGGTGGATCACCTGAGGTCAGGAGTTCAAGACCAGCCTGGCCATCATGGTGAAACCCCATCTTTAAAAAAAAAAAAAAAAAAAAAAACTGGTATTTTACTTTGATTACTATGAAAGCATGAAGATAAAAACATACACTCCCTTGATTCATGCCAAAATGCTTCAGGTTTCACAGTGAAAAGACCAAGTAAGGAAGACAGTTTTGACCTTGGTAACCCCTTAGAAAAGTTTTAGGACACCCAGGAGTCCAAAGACCAAACATTGTACTGCCTTAAACTGAAGAACCCTGATTTTTAATATAATTCTGGAATTGTGATGGAACCTGGAATAGAAAGGAGTTGAAAAAAACAAAAATTTGGCATCTTTCTTAACTCTGGCAGGACTCGTGGGGACTGTTCCTAATAGCTGTGCGCATTGTAGAAAACCCACACTTAAGGGAACATTTCTCCACATATGCTGTATCTGCTCCTGTTCTCTGCAGCTATTTTTCTTTTGATAAGTTCTATATCCTTAGCTAAATTAATCGGAAATTAATAGCAGAGATCAGTGGACCCTTTTGGCTCATCAAGAATCTAAACTGTGAGGGAGACAGAGCGCATCATGATAAATAGCTAATGCATGCGGGGCTTAATACCTAGATGATGGGTTGATAGGTGCAGCAAACCACCATGGTACATGTTTACCTATGTAGCAAACCTGCATGTCTTGCACATGTATCCACGAACTTAAAATTGAATTAAATTAAATTAAAAAAATTCTAAACTGTAACATTCCATTCAAATTATCTCATTTAATCTTCACAAGAAGTCACAAATATTTCATCTCCTCCCAGCTTTACTTGCTTGTTAACAGCATTAAAGCTGGGACGTACAGTAACTGAAGAAAGTACACTGAGGGCTTCTTGTATGGCTGTGTCCTAAGGGTTGCTGCAGTAAGGGGTGTGTCTTTGTCAGCAAGACTGCAAGCATGACACACTTGGTCTACCAGTCCTCTCAATACTCTTTATGCCTTAACCTTGGATATAGATTCAAATTACTTGGAGAGCTTTAAAAAATGCTGATGACTTGGTGCTGCACCCAGAGATTATGATATCATTGGTCTAGGTGCAGACAGGACTTGAGGGATTTTAAAAGCTTACAAGGGGATTCTCATATGAAGCTAAGGGTGAGAACCACTGTTTTGGGAGAGGTGAGGATGATGCCAGGAATGATGGGATACACCTCCCTTTTTGGAGAAACAATTGTTATTGCTTCTCTGCCTTTGGCCAATGTTTTTAGTGTTTGCATTACAAAGTTAAACTTATGCTTAACTCACTTAAAATATGGCACTTGTTTGTTCTTAGGACAAAGCCACAGGAATGTTGCAAAGCACCTAGCTTTGTTCATCAGAATCAGTTTTACTGATGAATGTGCAGTGTACGGATGCATTTCTGTTACTATGGTATCATTTCTGACGATGCTCAACAGTTTAAGGATCTGTTTTTCTGTTTGCTCTATGTCTGCATTGGAGCTTGAAGAAAATTTAATTTCTCTGTGCTGTGTTTGAAATGTATTGTCTCTCTCTACATCAGAAACAATAAGTTTCTGTGAAGGATGGTGCTGTGCTTAGGCAGCAGTGCTGTGAGACTAACAAATTGATTTCAAATGGAACTGAAATGCCATTATCTGTCTGGTCACAGATCAAATCTGAATCTTTCTCTCTTGAGTATCTTCCAATGTGTCACTTAGTTTCATAAAATTCCATTTGACTCTTTGAGCAGGCTAAGTGGATTTCTGATGCCTTCTGAGACTAAGCATGGACTTCCAGGCTTGGAGAGAGGAGTTACTTCTCTCTCTTGAAAAACCAGAAAGAGAAGAAATACTTTTATTTCTCAACAAGTGGCAGCAATTTAGGAGGTAAACTTTGTGAAGGGACTGAGTTCCAAGACCCTCTAGAACAATGCTCGTCAGAATTTGGTCCTTGTACTAGTTGTTGGTCCCTGCACCATTTATTACTGGTTCGCAGGGAGATAAGGGGTTTGCCCAATACTGGAAATAAACAATGTCAATCAATTTGTTTTTCAGCTCAGCTGATATTTTTTATTACAAAACTCTCATTGAAGGAAGCCACACACTGATTTACATTGTGATGCAAGCTTCCTATCTTATCATGGGCCAGCACCTTGAGTATTATTTTCCTAGAGGAGGGCCAGAGGTGAGACACTTGTTCCTTTGTCTCTATAGAGACCAATTACTAAATTAGAAATTAGAAAAGAAAAAGCAATGGACGTTTTCAAAGGCACAGTAGCTTTTATTCCAGACTGAGTAGTCTCAGTGACTACTAGTTTTCTGTAATAAGAGAGCCCATCCAGTTCTGATCAGCAGTTTTGCTAAAGGATTGGTAAGCTGTAGACAGTGAGTCTAGACTAAATGATATCTTAGAAATAAAGGTGCTAAGAAAAACTCATGTCTAATAATATTCTGTCTTGGCTAGAATATATGCCAGTTGTCCCTAGGGCAGTGAATGTGAATAAACTGCAACCCCTGAGGAATCTGATGTGTACTCAAATTGATGGGTCATTCTCTTCTTGAAGAAAGCTCTGAAATCGGTTTGTGAAGGGTCAAAACCAATAATAGCTTGTGCTGTTTTGCAGAAAATAGGAGTGTACCCACGTTGCTGGCTTTTGCTTTGGAATTATCTTATTTTATAAGAATGGAATGACTAAATAACATTTTAATCTTTTAACCCTAGTGTAACAACTAGGAGTCCTGGGCAAGGCTATGGCTTTCTTGTTAGTCACCAGAATCAAGCCTGAGAAAGAGCATCTAGGTAGTTAGGAAGAAGCAGTATTGATTCTGGTTTCTGATAAAAGCATAATCTATCACACCACTACACTGCATTGGTGTTTGAGATTAACTGCCCTGTGAATAGTGATCACTGACTTATTCATTCCCTAGGGGTATATTGACAATTAGCATAGTTAATTGATTCTAAGGTGCACACTTTTTTTTCACATTTTAACATCTCTGAAGTGGGGTCTTAGAATTAATGACATCTTTCTCAGTTACAGTCCTGGTGAGACTCAAATGGGAATTGAGGAGGGCAGAGTGAAAGGATTATCTGTAATGATGTGGGCATGGTAAAAGGAAATAAATAAGTGATGCTGAAGGACCTCAAAGCTACCAGCATTAGGGGACATTTTCTACCCTAGACCTGAAGGGCAAGGGGAGGGAGTGATTACTAGAACCTCAAGAGAACTATAGGTATAATTTTAGGAGAGGCCACCTGAGAGGAGCTGTGGCAGAGGAAAATAGCTGTCTTATGTGAAGGCAATTTATGGTAGCTAAAGTTTTATGTTTCATGTGGGAATTTAATGGAACAAATATTACCTGGCAATAATACAGCAGTCACAGGTCAGAACATTTTCTTAAAGGGCTAGATAATAAATAGTTCAGGCTTTATGGGCCATGTGGTTTTTGTCACAACTATTCATCTCTGCCATTGTACCACAAAAGCAGCCATAAACAATATGTAAAAGAATATGTGTAGCTGTATTCCAATTAAATTTTTACTTGCAAAAACAGATGATCAGCCTGTGGGCTGTAGTTTGCTGACTTCTGAAGTAGACGATGGGGAAATTCTGTGTCCCATCACAGTTCATCCCTTTTACTCTCAGCATCTACTCTTTTCTTTTGCTGGAATAAAAAATTCATGCTTCCAGGACAAAGGACATCTGAACTATTTATTATGTAGTGCTTTAAGGAAATTTTCTGACCTGTGACTTCTATATTATTGCCAGGTAATAATAGCTCTGTTATACTCCCATATGAAATCTAGAACGTTGGCTGCCATCAGTTCCCTTCACATAAGAGAGCTCGGGAAGATAGAGGTTGGAAGAAACAATTAATCAGCATAAAGGCATTTCAGTCCCTCTTTGGTGGCTGGTCATGGCATCTGAGTTGATAATCATTTTAAAGTATACTTAATTCTCTGCCAGCACTTCATCTAGTTGGATTTCTTTATCTGGGGGATTGACCCAAATCTTCATTCCTGTAGAATATGATTCCTTAATGTTCCTGTTTTTATTGATTGCTATAGTTTCCCATTGGCTAGGATTATTGACCAAAGGAGTAGTAGGAGATAGATACCTCAGTAAATCCCCTGACCTCTAGACACAATTCTTGTAATCATTGTGTATGAATAAAGCAATTATTTACCCAGCAGCAAATACAGATAACTCTTTCTCTACCTATAGATTCAGTGGCATAGAGAGCCTGAAATAGTTAAGAGGCATTCTCAGATTCCAATGAAATAAAGTCATGTCAGTTTCCTATTTAAGCATTCCTTCCTTAGATGGTAAAACACTTAGACTCATGGAACCCAAGTTTATGGAGATATGTAGGAAAAACGCCTTAAATAACCTATTAATATAATCATAAAAGGGGCCACTTCAAGCTCTATATCTTAGACACTGAACCATTGCCTTTTGGTTACGAGGGAAACACCACCATATGTTGGTCACTGGTTTAAAGCACATACTACATTATGTAAGTGAACACCCCAGCCTCACTAAGTATTGCCTATCAGCTAATTCTGTAACTGAGCTTTGATCAAGTCATTCCACTGTTCCATAAAACCAGCTATTTTGGGGTCATGAGGCATGTGGTAAGACTAGTAAATTCCATAGCATGAGCCCACAGACGGGCTTTCTTCAGTGTGAAATAAATTTATTGGTCAGAGGTATTATTGTGTAAGATATTCTTTGAGTCTGAGTATAGTGGTGGAGTCACATAACAAGTAGAACAGTATATCTTTCTTATATAAAGGCTATGTCATCTCTCTTGTTCTCTATTATAATGTACTCTAGGGAGACCCTGATTGCCATTATATACAAAGTAGCATTCTGATCCATCATAGTGATGACATTTTGCAGTTCCAGCTGTGGTATCTTTACTAGAGCAAAACAGTAAAGTCCCTAAAACCTGCTATCCAGCTATTGACTGGGAAAATGTTTTCTTTTTAATTACCATCAACAAACATAATCAGAAATAGGGCATCTGCTGTAAAGAGCACAGAAAATCTTTTCAAGGGAACATATATCTTTAAATGATCATCTTTATTTTTTTGTTTTGTTTTGTTTTCTTGGCTTTTTAAAATTATTTATTTATTTATTTTTTGTTTTGCTAAATGCCTATCTTTACACATTCTAGGAAATCTACAAGAGAATCTCTCTTGGTTTTTGACTACCTTATATTTCTTCCATTGAACAGAGGCACTACAATTGGAAGAACTTTTTTTGGTATGTTTTTTATTCAAAGACATTAACACGTGCTATGCACATACATGTAAGCAATACAATCTTGAAATTCTATTTTAAGAGCCTACCTCCTAAAGAACAGGCATAATATCAATTACTGTATCAATTAAGGTCTTAGCAGGAAACAAATGGAACACTGAAACTGTGGCTGCAACACAGAGGAAAGATTAGTAGAGGGGCTATTTATAAAGGTGCAGTCAGGGTCAAGGGAAAATAACAAGGGACCGTGATGCTAGCAACAGCTGGGAGCCTTTACCACTAGTAGGTCTGAAGGACTGAGGGACAGGAGTGGCTCTGTAGCTCTAGCTACAGGAGAAGGTCACCTGACAAGAACTATAGCCCTGAGTAGAGGAAGGTAGCCGCTACCACTTGGTGACTTAGCAGGAGGGAGCCAGGGTAATAATTGTACCAGTCTAACTTTCCTCGCACAATTCAGTCTCCTATTGCTGGCTTCTTTTGTCCAAACCCAACCAAAATCCAGAAGGTAAGAGCGTCACATTGAAGCAAATCATTAAGGTTCGCCTCTTAGGGCATAAAACAGTGTGAAAAGAGCAAAGAGAAAATATGCAAGAACAGATGTAGAATATCCAGAGCAACATCTTAAAAAATTATAATTGACAGAATTTGTTTCTTCCTTAGTGGTATGTAAAATAAGGCTGCCTCTTACAATCAATGGTGTCAAAGAGTAAATGAATTCTAGCACATGTAAGTTGTCTTAGGACTTTAGAGCTTGAGCAGACTTTGAATATCAGTTCAAGTCTCCCATTTTATAAATGAAAAAACTGAGGCTCAGAGAGAGCACCTGACTTGCTCAAAATCCACAGCAAGTAGCACAGCTTAGAGAAGGAGCTAGGTTTCTTAACTATCAACTCAGTGTTCTTTATAACACATCATCCTCTTTCATGTTTGGGTTAACAAAAATGTACTTTTGAGTCAAACTTCACATTTATCACTGGCCAGTTAGGTATCCAAATGCTTTTCTCTACAGTTCGTCATCAGCAGCAACGTAAATATTGACTCTTGGTTGAAAATAGAAGATACCAGCTAGAAGACGTTTGATTAGTATTATGGAATAAAGCTTTCGGGGACTATTTCCTCAGGTTTAGGGGAGATTGCATCCAGAATCAGTTGATCCTCATTGTATTTAGCAGGTTATCAGAATCATGTAGAATAAAAAATATTTAGGTCTTTCATTTCAAGAACTCTGAAATAAAGTCAGACTACCTGGCTGAGGATGTCTTCAGGATAGCCACAGGAGAACACACACATACACACACACACAAAGGATGGTAGTAATCAAGCATGTGTATATGCTGAGAAATAAAAATTAAGGAAAATAAGGGGCTCAAAGAAAAGACTGGCAAATGGGGTTGTCTAACAACAAGATTGGCATCAACTACAATAGTCTTAAGTATCAACATCAATTCTGCCATTTTCTCTACACTAATGCATCCCACAGTTTGTCATTCTTGCAAATCAATTAAGGTTCTTATTGTAATGAGCATTGTGATTCAGTGGGCACAGCTGGGGCTCCACATTCTGCATTTCCAGCAAGCTTCCAGATGCTAGTAATGCTGTTGGTTCATGAATCCCACTTTAAGAGGCAAGTCTCCAGCTCATGACAAACACATGGTTTCTATTTGGGTTGCAGTTTAGTGAAGTACAAAGAAATTGGGCTTTGGGATCTGAACTGGGAAGCTCCATGTGGGGTGAGGCTGTATTACATACTATCTTTGAACTTGGGCAAGTTACTTAACCTCTATGAGCCTCTTAGGTCTTTTTTAAAAACAGCTTTAAATTAAGTAACAATTCATAAAGTACTTGACACATAGTAGATGCTCAGTAAATGTTGTTTCTTATCCCTTCCCTTGATTTATTGAGGGGAGAGCAAAGGGAGTAATTGTGTCAGAGTTTAGACTTACAGGAACATAAATGAGCAAAAACCAAAATGGGAGGGCAGATTCAATAGTGAGCACCAAGAAGAGTTGTTCAACATCATTCTATTTTTAAAAACAGCAACCAGACACCCATCCAATCTGTGTGTCAATTCAACAAAGGTGCTTTCCTCCAAAGACAAATAAGTATAAACACAGGAGGGAAAGGTGACATATAATCCATCTTCAAAAACTCAGAAATAAGAAAACCAAATACCAGACGTTCTCACTTATAAATGGGAGCTAAACATTGAGTACACATGGACAGAAAGAAAGGAACAACAGACATCAGGGCCTACTTGAGGGTGAAGGGTGGGAGGAGAGAGAGGATCGAAAACTACCTATCAAGTACTATGCTTATTACTAGGATGACAAAATAATCTGTACACCAAACCCTGTGACATGCAATTTACCTATATAACAAATCTTCACATGTACCCCTGAATGTAAAATAAAAGTTAAAAAAGAACTCAGAAATAACTCAGAACATGTTAGAGATATTAGGAAAGTGAATTTAATTAAAGAACCCCAATTTGCAGCAAGTATAGGGTGGCACAAAGCTTTTGTCTGGGATGCATGTTATATACAGAAGCTTAGAGGTAGGCATGTTAGGTATTTAAGTATTGCTACTAATTTGTAATTAGTAGCATGGTAAGACAAGCAATTAGTAAACATGGTAAGACAAGCACACAGGAACAGTTATTTGCAGCCAACAATAACAAAAAAATCTGGCAGAATAAATGCTGACCTCTCATCATCTCCTGAGATTAAAAAAAATTGTTACTGTTTCCTCAGAGTTCTTTTGTCCTTTTCTCTATTTTAAAACAAATAAAAATAGTATATTTTACACTTAAAATTTGTTAAGAGTGTAGATTTCTCATTAAGTCTTCTTACCACAATAAAAAAGAAATGACCCAGGCAGCTGGGATTCCCTCCCACTCTGTCATACACTGTGCATCTCAATAGAAGAGAGAGCAGGCCAGCTGGTGCCTCCTGAATCTCCTTCCTGAAAATTAACACACTTGGTCTTGGGGAAACTCTCTGGAAGACACTATTTTGACTTAAAACAAGATCAAACCAGAAACCTTTTCACATGTGAGTCCTAAAACTGTAAACCAGAACCCTTTCATATGTGATTCCTGAAACTGTAAACAGAGATCTTTTCACATGTGAGTCCTAAAACTATAAACTGGAACCCTTTCATATGTGATTCTAAAGCTATAAACCTAAGATTCTTCCACGTGTAACATCTAAAGTATAAGCCTATATATAGGCAGAACCTTCCTTTGTTAAATGAGCTGGGCTTTCGACAAATTACTGCCTGGTCTCCCGGCCGAATAAACTCTTCCCTCCTTTACTTGGTGTTCGAGAGATCTGTTTCCCGTGGCCACTCCTGCTACACTATCAGGCCACAACAAGAGATGGAGGAACCTTAAATGCCATATTGAGAAGTAGAATAAGCAAATCCGAAAAGGCTAAATATTGTATAATTCTAACTATTTAACATTCTGAAAAAAAGGCAAAACTATGGAGACAGTAAAAAGATTAGTGGTCACCATGGTTTAAATCACAGGGGATGTTTTGGGAAGTGAAACTATTCAGTGTTACAATGTAATTGTGTATATATGATATTATAAACTTGTCAAAACTAATAAAACTATAAAATGCAAAGAATGAATCCTAATATAAAGTATGGTATTTAGTTAATAATAATGTATCAATATGGTTCATCAATTGTAATAAATGTACCACATCAGTGCAATATGTTAATAATAGGAGAAACTCAGGGGGAAGGTAGTATATGGGAACTCTAGTACTTTCTGCTCAGCTTTTCTGTAAACCTAAACTATTCTGAGAGATAAAGTCTATTAACCAAAAGCAAACAAACAAAAGAGACCAACTTCGTATTAGAACAAGAGTGTAGGAGAGTAAATTGGCAGCTGAAACAGGTGAATGCCATGACAAAGCAGAAATGACCATACGTGTAGGTGACCTATCCTATGGCAGAGTTTAGAAAATTATCCCTTATTCCTTTCAAAGAAGAACTCCCATTCCAATGTTTCAGCAACCCAGTGATTTTAGTTAGATATTCTTAGATATTGAAAATGTGTCTTCCTTCTCCAGCCCAGGAAACCCCTGAACTTATCTTCAGATCCCAGAGAAAAAGTCTCATCATGATTACTATGTTCAATCCAGGAATGGAGACCTAGTGCATTCAAAGAGCTGGGCCAATACTTGGGTTGATTATGTGATGCAATTCTCAGATGCTCTTTAAGAATTTGTACAACGTATAATTTCAGGTGGACCTGCCTGGTGGAAGGGATTTGAAAGAGGTCCTCAGTGAAGGCAAATGCCCCCTTTCCCTATGTCCTTCGCAATTTCTATGTTGCCCAAGCTTGCATGCCCCATTTTGTGAAACAAATGCCCCATCAGCCATAAATTGCTCTTCAGGCATGAGCTCCTCATCCCATCTATCTTATTGAAGCAGACATTATTTCTTCCTGCTAATACTATATTCTTCCTGACAGGAGCTCTCCACCTCATTACATTTCCAGGGATGTTTAGCACCCTTTATAATTCGGTACCCTGGGAAGCTCCCCAGTAGCGCACTCCTCAGCCTGCCTCTGTGCATTAAGATGCTTTGCAAACAAGTAATTCTAATGGAGCTGGGTTCTGAGGTGACAGGAAAGAGCTGAAAATGAAGAATAACATTTCCATAAACCCACGTGGAAAAAAGCATAAAGGGCATCTCTTAAGATTCTGGTATGCACGCTGTTAGCCAGAGGGACAATGTAGGAAGATATTTAGATATTAGAGAGGACAAATTAACAGAGGTGGCCGGGAAGCTCGAAAATCAAGAAGATTAAGGAAAAGTCTTGATATCTCTTTATTCAATAAACTGAAAGTCAATTATCTCTCTTTAAAAATGTTCATTTATGAATAATAAATACTAAGAAAGGATGGAAACAAATATATATACCCAATCCCCAATCATTTTGACTACGGGTTCAACCTTGAATGATTGCCATGACTGCTTTGTGATGGAATGGCTTCCTTCCTTGTTTCCAAAGGAGAAAGATTTACTTATTGGGATTTATTGATTCCTGTGGATTTGCACAAACAAGCTTCCACTTTCTAAAGGCAAAATGAACTATTGACAAAGTAGAAAAAAATGTTTGGAAGGAGAAATCAATCAGATTCCTTCCCTGAAGTAAATGTATCTCACAAAAAAGAAATAAAAATAAAATATTTAGATTTAAATATATATTTAGTTCTCTGCCCTCCTATAAGACATCTTTTCTTTTAGAAAATTCCAATTAAACTTTTGCTTTAATTACTATAATAAAATATTTGATTTATGTGCTGTATTAATTTCTGCCTCCTTCAGAGAAAAAGGAAATCAGAGACAAATCTTTATTTGTGCTGAAATACTTGAGAGAAAAGTATGATATACTACCCCATATAAATGTTTTGGCATTTGTAGGCAATACTAACCACATATTCAACTTTACTTTTCCAAGTATAAAAGAAATCCTTCCCCAAAATATTTTGATAAATTCTAGTGAATTAAATGAGGTACGATTGATAATCTTTGAAACACTATGCATTACTCATAGTGACAACAGAAGTTTGCATTTCCATGGAAATTGTTTTGACAGCATGGTAAGTTTCTTTCTGTTGATAAAGAACATGACTCTGCACATTATTGTGAGACAGGCAGGTTTTATCTTCCTGACATGGGGCATAGGGAATGTGCCATAGAAAGAGATGGTCATTACACTGGAAGAGAGTGTTGAAGAAAGGGGAGGAAAGATGGTTTGCTTGCAGGTTCCATAATCTGTGGACCAAGAAACTGACCAGTTTTTCTCCCCATGAAATTAAATATTTTCTGTAGTATTTATTATCTAATCCAATGAAGTCTAAAATTCCAGCTTAAAATAAATATATTACTATCACCCACAAGGGGTAACCTAGCACAAAATAAGGGTTTTCTTATGTCTGCTACACTTAAACATTGGAGACCACTTCATTGTATACAGAATGTACATAGAATGTAAGACCTAACCCAGCATCTAGGAAAAAGAGGGCATAAGAAATTATGGCCCACAAAGTAATAGAACTAACTCACCCATAACGACCCTTTTAAACAATGGATTAAAATTTGCAAAGCATATTTATATATATTACCTTATTTAATATCTTTAGTTACTCCAAAGTAGGCTATTTATTCAAATTTCACAGGCAAATAGGCCATGGCCTGTACTGAAGAATTAACTAGACTGAAGTCACATGGTTGATAAGTATTCAATTCAAGACTTGAACTAGTATTCTCTGAGTTGAAGGTTAGACTCTTTCCACCCCTCCATGTTTGCCTTGCAGTTAATGATTTCTGGGTATGCAAAAGATCGACTATTTCAAGGTCAAATTCAAGCAGCCATCATTATGTAGAGTTTGTCTGAAGAATACGGTTGATATAATTTGTCCTCTAATGCAGTGTTTCTCAAACTGTGATCCATTTGTATTAGATTCACCTAAGAAGATTGATTAAAATGATTGGGATTGCTGGAGATTTTGTTTAGTAAGCTTGGAGCTATGCTCTAAAATAAATGTATTAAATTCATACTCCAGACGATTCAGATAATCTTTTGGAATCCTTGATGTGGTGCAATTTTCCTGGCTATTGTTCAGACCTTTCCAGATCTAAGTTTTATTGTACCTTTGCCTGTATGGACACTAACCTCCTATTTTTCTTCAATTTCAGAGGTCATTTATGACACTATTGTAGGAGGAAAATCCTTCTGGCAACTTCTAGAGACAATGTTCACTTTAATGTGAAATGTCTACATGGAGAAAAACAAACATTGATCACAGTCCAAAAATGCTACTAGTTCTCACTTTCAGATGTGTCTAGGACTTGATATTTCATTTCACTTTGCTTCTAAAGGTGGGGTTCACTCTAATTTCTTTCATAGCTTTCTTCTCCTTCACCAAATGTAAACCTTAGAGTAGTAGGTAGTGATGAGACTAATATGACTGTGAATTAGGTGGGCTCAATTCATTCATTAGTAATCTAAGTACTTAATGATTATTAGCCATACATTTTTGAACATTTCTTAAGGAAAAAGAAGCTGAGAGTATGAAGTTACTTCAAAATATCTTCGTTTTTGGTGTTTTTTTGATCTGGAAAATCTACATCCTGATGAGTCCAGCGACAATAACAACATAAATGAAAGGAGAGCTGATTAACAGAATGAATCTACCACATCCTGTATGTGTTATTTATGTATGCATGGATAGAATCAGGCTTTTAGACTTGTCCATGTCCCTTCTCAGCTTGACTCATCTGAGGGAAAAATGAGAGTTGAGATCTTCAAAGAAGGAGTAGGACATACCATGCAAGGCTGTGGTCTCTTCTTCTGATAAACTGGCATGCTGGACTGGACAGCACACTTTGTGCTTTAATCTATGCTGAGACAAGCTGGGCCCAACAGTCTAGGGTTGTAACTACAGTACTTGTAGGAAGTTTACTTTTTTGAAAATTAATTTTATTTTTAATTGATAAATAATAATTGTATATATTTATGAAGTGCAATGTGGTGTTTTGATACACATATACATTGTGAAATGAGGAAACCAAGCTAATGGGTATATCCATCACCTCAAATATTTATCATTTCTTTGTGGTGAGAACATTTGAAATCCTCTTTTTTAGCTGTTTTGAAATATATATTATTTTTAAGTATAGTCATTATGCTGTGTCATTGCACAGCATGGTGAGTATAGTAAGGTTGCTTTTAAAAGACCAATTGGTAACAAATTAAGAGATTTTTTTCTTGATCTACGTGGGCCCCAGTTTCCTTATCTGTTAATTGGGAGTTGGAAATGGTGGTTTCTAAAGATGCCTGCAGTTTAATATTCTATGATGTTACATTAGTTTGTTTTCACTTATTCCACAAATAATTTTTGATTACTTACTGTGGGCTAAGCTCTGGGATATAGCTGTAAAAATATAAATATCGTCTCTGCCCTTCTGAATCTTACATTCTAGGACATGGGAGGGAGGAAACAGACATAGACATTAAAGGACTCATTACATGAATAAGTTATTATAATTGTGATGTGTGCAGTGAAGGGGAAATAGAGGCAGGCTGCTGTGACCTAGTTCAGTAGAGAGTGATCAGGGAAGGTTTCCCTGAGGAGGTAACATTTTAGACCTGGATGAGTAATGGGAATCAGGCTGAAGAAAAGATGGACCAAAAGGATTCCTGGCAAACGCCATGAGGTGGGATAGAGCCTGGCACAATTGAGAAGCAGAAAAATGAATTATGTGGCTGAAGAGAAGGGGAGGGAGGCATGGCCTGGGACAAGCTGGTAGTGACCATCTTATGTAGGGCCATAAGCAGGAATTTATATTTTATTCTCAAGACAATGGGAAGCCATGGAGGGTTTTACAGATCACTCTGGGGATGGACCGATAGATCGATAATGGTAAGCAAGTATAGTCAAATGCGAATGGCAGAGCTGACTGAATTTGGGTGATGGATATAAGATTGTTCATTGTAAAATTCTCTAAACTTTTCTGTATATTTGAACATTTTAAAATAACACGCTGAGGCAAATAACTCTGGCCACAGTAAGGGGAATGGATTGAGGGAGGACAAAACTGGTGGCATAGATGGCAGCTGGGAGACTGCTGCAATAATCTTGGAGAAGGGTGATGGTGGCTTGGACTAGGTGGTGCCATAGAGATAGCAAGAATTGAACAGGCTGTAGAGATACTTAGGAGGAAGAATCAATGTGATTTCCTGATTGATTTTTGCCTCAGGATAACAAAGAGGCAGAAACCAAAGATCAATACCAGGTGTTTGGTTATTGTTACTGGTAGATGATGGTCCTGAGATAGGGCACACTGGTATAGAAAGACATGGGTGTGAGGGAGACGGTGAAATGAAGAGTACAGTTTTTAATAAGTTGAAAACATGAAGTATCCTGGTGGAGATGTCATATGGGCAGTTAGATCTGGGTCTAGGGTTGACAGGAAAGATCTGGGTTAGAGATGTGAGTTGGAAGTGAAAAGTGTGTTAAACCTTGAGAGTACAGTACATGATAATGCCTGGGAGGCTGTATAAAGTGAGGAGAAAAGAACTGAGTACTGAAGAATACAATTTTTAATAGTTTTGTAGAGAATGAGTAAAGACAAAGACAAAGAAGCAGTGATTTGTGAAGCAAAAAATCAGGGTCATGTGATATTATACAAGTCTTCTATTGATGGGCTTTTGGGTTGTTTCCAATCTCTTTCAATAAATATCCTTGTATGTACTCATTTCTCATATATGCACCGATCTCTGGAAGAAAAATACTCAGAAGTGGAATGGTTGAATAAGATTTATACCTCATTTTGAATTTCAAAGTGTTTATTTTTGAAAGAAAAGATTGCTTAGAAAAGCCATCAAACATAGATAGCTTGGTTAACCATATTTAATGTTGTAGTGGATAGGACTGGTTAAATAAACTTGATACATTCCTATAATTTAATATCTTGTAGTCATAAAGAAGAGTGAGACTCAATATTTTCTGATAGGGAAGAGAAGAAGGAAGACTTAACTTTTCACAATTTTGAACTATTTCAATTCTGTGCCATTCACGTGGATTACTTATATTTTAAAATACTATTTGTAGTTCTGTTCCATACTTTTGCCTTTTATTTCCAACAGCAACACCAAGAGGTTTCTGACAGATTTTTGCATACTTGTGTTTTGCATTATGGGAATACCTAGTTAGATGTTGGATTTTATGAAACCATGATACAGAGAGTTGCTCTACATGTGGCAAAGATCTGAACACATAAAGTTCATGCTCTTCTTGAGTTCAAGTTACAAATTTTAAAATTTATTATTTTTCCATTTTTATTACTAATGAATAAATCCACTTTGTTGTGTCTGTTCCAGAGACATTTCCAGACTTCACCAACACCGCCCTCTTACCGCCCCAAAAAATGTAATTGAAGACAGAATGAGTCACATCAAGTCTGAAGACACTTTATTTTTCCTATGTGGGAAGCAATGATGATCTTACACTTTTTGTTTTCTGTTTTTTAAGAAGGGCAGCACAGGGATATGTGTGTTTCTTTCTTTTAAGTACCTTGCTAAGCAACACTAGACTAATAAACATTTTCTAGAATTAGGTGACCTATTTTTGAATAAAATTGAAAATGGATTGCTTACTCTTTTACTAATAATAATACTAAATATATTCTTAAATCAGTTTTCAAAATTCAAGAGGGAATCTAGAAATATGGACCAACTAGCTAGAATAAGCCTGAAGATGATTCTAGCTCTGTTACTACTAAAACTCAGTTTCTAAACTTTTGAGGATTTTATATGAATTCACATAAAAAAATGAGCTTAAGGGCTAGAATATGACCCCAGAACATACTTTGGTCAGATATGTTCATGCTCAAATAATCAGACTCTGCTCCAACTTTCTTGACATATACCCTCTTATCCACCTTAATAAGCAAAGGATCATGCCAAGAACTGCAGTGAAGAAAGAACACTGGCCTAAGATTGAGAGCCTGGATTTAAGTCTACATTTAGTCACAGCCTCCATATGGCCTTCAGCAAGTTATCTCAGCTCTCTGGAATTCAGGTTTGGAATCTGCAGAATGAGGATCTGGGCCTGAGGTCCCTTCTAGCTTTAACCTTTGCATCTAACTTTTGTGGCTCAAGCATCTGGAATTCCAGGTGACAGAAGGTATGGTAGATTGAACTGTTGGCCCCAGTTCTTCAACCGTTCCTTCATCCTCACTCTTATCATGACTTCACTGTGGGCACTGCATATTTCCCTGCCTCTTCATCTTGGTCGTCTGACTTCCTTTGACCAATGAGCCATTAGTAGACACAACACAACTAGGGGCTGAAAATGTACCTGAACAGTGGGGCTCATCCTATTGCACTTGTGCCACCAAGATGCTCTGGCTATCTCTTTGGCTCAAAGAGGATGAGGCACAAGAAGCCAACCTAGAACCTCAGGCCTGTAGCAGGAAGCAGAGGTGCCATAGCCAACCTTCATAACCATAAGAGAAAGGATTGTCATTTTAAGCCACTGACATTTGGTGTGTTTTTTCATTCAGCATTATTGTGACAATAGTTAACTACTGCAAAAGGAGATAAGAAAAACTCAGCGAAGGAGAAAACAAGGGGAAAGAGAGAAGATAGAGTCCTTGATTCTCTCCCATAGCGAGTAGAAGAGAAACAGAAGTAAAATAGCAAGTAGAGTGCGTCCTTTTTCATTAAACTAGCTCATCAATGAACAAAATGTAAAAAGGTGTATCAATTGACCATTATTTCTCATTCACTTTTGGTTAATGGCTTAGAACATTTTATAAAATAAATGTTTACAACAGAGTTCTCTAATAGTTAGGTCATCAGTAGGGTGACCCTACATCCCAATTTTCTCAGGTCAATTCTAATCAACCTTGTTCTTATATAGTTATTTAGCTCTCTTTGTTCTCAAAAATAAACTGATTTAGATGATAAATTCTATAATACTCATAGAAAGCCCTGTCAGTCTATCTTGAAATACTACTTGGTTAATCCACAAGTTTGCTGCAATAACAGGACAATCCCCTTGCCCAAGCAACCATCCCCACCAGGTCTTCTTGAGATCATGTGGATTCCTAGGGTGAGCAAAGGTTGGCCAGTATCCCTTCTTCTAACTTTTCAAGTGATCTATCTTCTCAGTGGTTCCCTTTCTCCTCAAAGGATTTGAGGAAATCTAAAGTAACTTAGAAAAAGGAGGATCCAAATCTCAATTGTAGTTTCAAATAAGCTTGTGCCATTTCTTTCATGGTATAACCACTATAAGCCATTGCACAATTTGCTTGTTGACAGGACAGAGTGGTACACTTTCTATCATCCAATCAAGAATGCACTGACCCATGGAAATATATATACATATATATATAGACATACACTTAGGCACTCAACAAGACCCTAAATGTTCATACTACTGACATCTCTCCCCTCATGTCCCAATACTGTCAGGTGAGAAATGGCAGGGAAGCAGAATCTCAGGTCTCAGTTTGCTACTGGTAGGAAATGACACCCAGATAGTCCTTCGTGGCCTCATTCTTGGATAACTGGTTCCTTTAGAGCCTACACTTCCCCATGCTGGAACGAAGCATGAGTACACCCTCAAAGGGAGTTCCAGGGTTGTTGGCCATCTTCTGCCAAAGGCGCTGCTCTTCCCCCTGAGAGTCCATCCAATCCACGTTCTTCCCGTGGCTCACACCTGAAGAAGTGAAACAGGAGCATTATATGTCACATGTGAAATGTTTCGCTCTCCCGCAAGGCATCTATCAATTTCTGAGGGGGCCTTTTGACCAGAGTACCTTTTTACTGGCTTGTTCTCATTTAGCTTATATAGTGAGTGGGGTTAGAATTGAATCAATCATTTGCAGCCTGCACTATTCTCCAATGCCTAGGCCATATGAGGCAAACTAGGATGGCCTTGGTGACTCACTTCCTCCCTACTTTAGTAGAGAGCTGGTTCATTTGGGCTGTGCTAACATGACAGAAGAAAGGGATGAATTTGGCTCTCTTTTTTTAACAAGGACACTTTTGTGACCTGGGAAGTTTTCCTTTTAGTGGTATAGATATTCTTGGCTCCCCTTAATCTATAAGCAAGTAATTATCATAGTGATAGGACTTTCCTCAACAGAAATGTTTACCATGGTGTATGCAGATGGTCTCATCTATGTCTGGCCTAGGCTATGGGATAATGAGAGTTAGGGGGACTGTACATGCTCTACCAGTGCAACATGCTCTACTACTGCAATCCCTCTTCCAATTCACTCTGTTACAGTTGTGTCTTGTGGCACCAGTGGAGGGGTTCCTTGATCTGTTTTTAACAACATTGGTGTTATTTTAATGAAAAAAATGATTTTCTTTCAATCCAACCAGTATGAATAATAGCTGCAAATGCTGGACAGAACTGAGAAGATGATGAAGTAACGTTGGTCTTGAAAGTCGCTCGCCTCCCATCAGAATCCTGTGCTGTCTTGGTAATCATCTCCTGAGTAAAATCTGAAGCAAGGCCCAAGAAAGTACTAAAAATTCACTTAGACTAAAGTGTAAATGATAGTCTGTGAAAGGACTGAATTTAAACATTATATCTTCCAATCTTCTAGCCTAATGATACAAAGTTAACAGTAGTTATATTTGCATTTTAACAATGAATAGATCCTTAGCTAAAGGAATGAAGCATTTGTGGTAACTTCAGGATTTAGCTGAAACTACTTATGTACATCCACTGCACATCACACCTGTAAGAATCACGCCCCCACCTGGGCCCAGTCACAGACCATCCCTGTGGGTCCCCAAATCCCTCACCACTTCCAGAATTCAAACGAACTCCTCCCAGAAAGATGTTGCTGGAAAAGGCCTCCTTGTCCCAGACGGTAAGTTCTAGGCAAACATTCTTTATATCCTGGGGATGAAGGCCACTAAACAGGAATGTATGATTCCACTGAGGGTTAACACTCTTTTTTATTACCAGAGTTTTATGTTTGGTGGCTTTGCTATCATCAGGGAGCAGGTAGCTGCAGAAGAAAAAAACAAACCATCAGCAAGACACTAGACAGAAAATGTCATCCTTGAGCAGTCATTTGAATTTCCCGTAATTTCTGATGTGTCTCTATGTGTGTGTGTGTGTGTGTGTGTGTGTGTGTGTTCATGTACACAAGTGTGATGTGTGTATTTTATTTTCTCTCCCAGGTTTCTATATGCTTATATCTGGATTAATACAGTGGAATGAGTTATTATTTCTTTCAGGTGGGACAATAGTAAAATACCCTCACTCTCCTTTCTAATCCTGTTTTGGTCCATGAAAAGAAAATGCCTCCTGTAATAGATAGACACTATTGAATGCCCTGCTTCACATCTTCTTGGCCTTCCCTGGAGCTGACTTGCAGCCAGGATGGGAAGTTCCTGATGTGCATTCAGCTTCCCACCTCAAGTGCTTGTGCCTCTTGGTTTCTCTAATTAAGTAATTTATCTGGTATTGTGTGAGCTGGCTCAGCTTATGTGCAAGAAACTGTGGAATCACTTGGAATTTAATGGCCCTGGGGCAACCTTTCACCAATGGGTTTGAGAAACTGGTGGATAATTCCCCAGCTTTCCTGTCCCTCAAAGTGACAATCCTGAGGTATATTGCACAGAGTTCTTCATTGCTTCCCCCAACGGAATCAAGCTCCAGTTGCCCACATTGGTAACCTGCCCACTAACATATGTTTTAATCAACTTCTCTTTCTTCCTTGTCTCATTTTCTCCACTTCCTCACTGGTGTTTCCTGAAATTTCTTTTCAAATAAAACACCTGTGTCCTAGGCTTTCTCGATTATGGTCAAAACACCGTATGAGGCTCTACATCTGTGATAAAAATGGCTGTTTTCCCCCTTCAGGGAGCATACTTTAGAAAAGAAGACATATGTACATATGGAATTAGTACATGAAACAAAAATGAAAAGTGCTACAAGCAAATGACTTTACAATGAAGAAGCTACATTAAGTCACTTAGGATTCCATTTCATGTACCAAGCAGAGATTGCTTATTATCTCCTAATATCCATTCTCCCCTTATATTCCTCTAAAAAACTGTTTTTATTTGAGCATAGTGTTGCCCAGAATAAAGACTACATTCCCCAGCCTCCCTTGCAGCTAGGATAGCCATGTGACTGAGTTATGGCCAATGGGATATAAGAAGTAGTGCTTATAAAAACATTTGGAAAGTGTCCTGTCAGCGGGAATTTGTATGAGATAGCTGAAACATGAACAGCTATCCTAACCCATTAGGTGGATACCATAAAGAGATGGAAAAATCCTGGGTCCCTGATAATCAGGATGCTTCCATACCTGCCCTGGAGACCTTACCTTCAGTCTTTGTTTTCACGTAAGAGAGAGAGAAAAACAAAACTTGTTTAAGTCACTTTTTTTTGGCTCACAGACAGACCTAATGTTAATGGACATATTTTACAATATTAAACTTTACAGAGGTCTATTCTTGCTCCCTCACTGTCTTTTAAAAAAAAAATCTCACATCTTTTTAGAATCAGCCTAATGTTTAAGTATTACTATAGACATAATTTACCAGAAAGTTACTGGCTTTTGTTTTTCTTTCTAGAACAAAAATACTGTCTTTTATTATTTCTGCTTTATAAATTTTCCACAAGATAAGGTGAATACTGCTCCAGGAGATGCCGAGTACCATTGCAGGGTCACAATGTGGCCACGGGTCGGGAGCCATCTCCTCATTCCACCAGACAGTGAGCAGCAAAGACTTAAACTGGATGGTAGGGCTAATGACGCAAATTACAACTGCAGCAACCAAAGAAAGCATTTCTCTATGCTTAAATCTACTGCAGGAAAGAGTGAAGGGAAGATGTGTCAGGATTCAGGCACACACGCTCACCAATGGGGAAGCCCCAGATAACTGCTTCTCCCCACTACTGGCTTTACCAAAGTTGGAACATGTGGCCAGGTGTGGTGGCTCATGCCTGTAATCCCAGCACTTTGCGAGGCCGAGGCAGGCGGATCACTTGAGGTCAGGAGTTCAAGACTAGCTTGGCCAATGTGGTGAAACCCTGCCTCTACTAAAAATAAAAAAAAAAAAATATTAGCTGGGCATGGTGGCACGCACCTGTAATCCCAGCTACTCAGGAGAGTGAGGCATGAGAATCACTTGAACCTTGAAAGCAGAGGTTGCAGTGAGCTGAGATGGTGCCACTGCACTCCAGCCTGGGTGACAGAGCAAAACTCTGTCAAAAAAAGAAAAAACCATAAAAAAACCACAAAAAAACCAAAGTTAGAACATGTAAGGGTGGGCTCAACCCATTTCCTTGTAGGAAAAAATACACTTTTCCAACATGGCACGAGACGAGGAACAATATTGCCATCTGACTCAAAGAATGAACATCATGGTCTGGCATCATGAGAATTTGTTTTACCTTATGTGCTTTATGGAGCTCCATGAGGGCAGGGGTTATATGTTATTTATTTTTGAAAGCATAGCACCTGGTGCTTGGCACATGTGCATTTTTATGTTTGTTTGGACTAATGAAAAATAACCTTGCAGTCTTAGTTACTCTAATTCCAAGAGAAAAAATATCCAATAGTCATAAATCAAAAGAGATTTGATGTTTGAGTTGCCTAGAGTTGGGCAAGAATATCTATTTAAAGGGCTGCATTTCGTCAAGAAGCTGCCCTTTGCTCCACAATGTGGGCACAAATGCCTAGCAGGTAGTCTTGGAGCCTCTCCAAAGCACTCTACAGTGGATAGGTCCAGCAAGGATGCTCTGACCTCTCTACTTTTTACAATTTCCCCCAAGAGAGAAAAATATCAAGGATCTGATATTTTGGTTATTGTTGCATATTACCAGTACAAAATGATAACAAAGAACAATAAAAATACGTTACACCTAGAAAATAATACTTTTTTTTTCTTTTTGATAAGCAAATCTTACAGAAAAAAGTCGATTGTCTTGAGATTAAGAGTGATGGGAATTCCTGAAATATGTTGGAAACAGAGTGACAGCTAGAATCAGCAGTTCCTTCAATACTTGTATTGCTTTAGATGTAAGAGCCAGTATTTAAGGGTATTTCTCACTGATACACTTCTAGTAAACAGAACACGGAAGGCTTACAGCCACCATTGGCTTGTGGATCACAGATCCTTTCATCTCCAATTACATATCATCCAAAATGAGCCAAAACAAAGTTACCCCTTCACAAAGCTATCAGAAGTGCCTCCTGACTTCACTGCTGTCAAATTCTTTGCCTCTTTGATGAACACTTCTAGTATTCCTCCAGAGATTACAAGTGACTCCTTTTTCTTTCCCTTTTTAAAAGTCTTCTTTCCTGTGTTAGTCACCAAAATGAGGGAATGGCAGGGAGAGAGAGAAAAAAATAGATAAATCATGGGTTCTGTTTCAAAATTTACAAAGATCATCTACAAAGATATATTTCATTTGCTGACTGAATTGAGCCCTTACATTATTGTATATTTTTATTCATTTAAACATTTTTGCCACTATTGGATTCCTTCCAGATAGGTCTTTCATTTGTGTTTGTTGAAAAAAATGAACAAATAAATTTAAAACTTTAAACTCTCCCTTAGAAAGCATATCTTTTCACAGGATATAAACGAATGGAATGCCTAAGAGTTTCCTGGAGCACCGTTCATGCTCTTAATGAGAAATAACTGTGAAGAAACTACATATAAACACCGAAACTCCAAAAGAGAAAATTCCATTACTTCCGTTGATATTTTAGTCTTACAAATAGTCAGTTTTAGTCAGAGCCAGCTCTAGAGGCTACAGCCCAAGCACGATTACATTTTAGGGTGAGAGAAATCTCTTTTTCACCTCACTTTTCTATTCTTATGAAATACATTCGACATGAATGATATAAACCAGTACCATGACTACCATCTTTATTTAGTACTGTTTTAAGCACTTTACATATATGAACATATTTATTCTTCACAACAGCCCTTTGAAGTGAGGAAATTGTGTTCAGGAGATACCGAGTTACTTGCAAAGCGTCACACTGAAAAGCGTAATAGTGAATGGGAGGACAGAGGAGGCTGCCTGCAAGAGTTGATGGAAAAAGAAGGGCAGTATAGTTCGGATGTATATCCTTACCCAAATCTCAGGTTGAAATGTAATCCCCAATATTGGAGGTGGGGCCTGGTGGGAGGTGATTGGATCATGTGTGGATTTCTCATGAGTGGTTTTGCACTGTCCCCTTCGTGCTGTACTCATGAGAGTGAGTGAATTCCTGTGAGATCTGGTTGTTCAAAAGTATGTGGTACCTTCTCTCTCTCTCTCTCTTGTTCCTGTTTTTGTCATGTGAGACACCTGCTCCCCCTTCACCTTGTAACTGTAAGCTTCCTGAGGCCTCCTCAGAAGCAGATGCTTGTTTTATGCTTCCCATATAGCCTGCAGAACCATGAGTGAATTAAACCTCGTTTCTTTACACATTACCTAGTCTTGGGCATTTCTTATAGCATTGCAATAACCGCCCAATACAAAGGGGAAGAGAGATTTATAAATTGACTCCATCTGAATTTTTCCTTTAAATTTTGTGTTCTAGACCAACTTCTTCCTCAAGAATCCCTGAATAGCTGTGAATGTCATAAATCCATGGAACAGTTTCCTATAACTGTCTCCCAGCATCCTGCCTTTTACCCACCCTGGAGGAAGATCCTATATCTTTGGGACTAACAGAAAACAAATCTGACCACTAAGGCTGGTTTCTAACTATAAATCTTGTCCTTTCCTTGTAAGAATCCTGCATTCTTTCATATATACGGTATGCACATCTTAGCTCTCCCCAAAAGACAGTGACACCTAACTTTTTATGTTTTGTTTGTGTAATATGAAAGTAACATAATGCAACCAGTCTCTGATACCCACTACCACACTTCTAGAAACAAATTGTCATTGATCAAAGTCATTGATTTTTACTCTACCTTGTAGTTGTTCTGGTAGAAGCATCAGGTTCTCCTCTGGGGGAATGTAACGTAAAACAACTGTCAGCTCTCCTTTGTATTGAAGGCCAATATCAGGAGCAAACTCCACCTGGCCAAGGAGAAACAAGTAAATTGAAAGGGTATGAATGATTGGCTTAGTATTTTGCAGCCAACATTTTGAATGTGCAATTATTTACTTGGTGGCATAAATGTGACAATCTATTCCCATTTCAACTCTGTTGGCTCTCATTAGTTTAAGAGATGCCTTGGGTAAGAGAAAAGAAAGGCTGGAAAACTCTATGAAGGCATTTACATATAACTTTTAACATTTAAGTAAAAGGAATTTGAGAGAAGACATATAACTTATATTTGGCTGGTCAATACATATTGAGCACCTATGATGCATTGATGACTGGACCCACCACTGGGTTTACATATGTAGTTTGGGATGTGAAGAAGCAAGAATAAAAATGCCACTGAAAGTACCTCCAGAAATCACTTCTTATCATCTGTGATGTCTTTTAAGGCTTTCCCAAGTGACCAAGAAGGGAAAAGTAGGCAATAATGCTTGATTCACATGGGGCTGCCAGCCATCAACTGTTAAAAGCAATATTGGTAATTCATATCATCAAAATTCAACATGGAGAAAGTGGTACACTCAAACATTGTTGGTGGGAATGTAAAATGGTGGAGTCTCCCTGAAAAACAATTTGGCAGCTGCTTGTAAGACTAAACATGCAACTACCATCCAATCCAGAAATTGTACTCTTGGGCATTTATCCCAGAGAAATGAAAAATTATGTCCACAGAAACTTGTATAGTAATATTTGTATCAGCTTTATTTGTAATAGTAAAAAAACAGAAACTACATGAATTTCCTTTAACAGGTGAATGGTTAAACAAACTGTGGTACATCCATACCACAGAATACTATAAACATCAATAAAAATGGAATCTCTAGAGAATTATATTGAGTGAAAAAAGCCAGTCTTAAAATGACATATACAGTATGATTTCATTTATGTAACATTCTTGAAACGACAAAATTATAGAGATGGAGAACAGATTAGTGATTGCCAGAAGTTAGGGATGTGAGTAGTGGGAGGGGGTCAGATGTAGTTATAAAAGGTCAACCTGAGGGACATATGCAGTGTTAGAACTGTTCTGTACCTTGACTGTGGTAGCAGATACACAAACCTACAAAGGTGATAAAATTGCATAGAACTAAATATACACACACAAGTGTGCACACACACACAAATGACTACAAGTAAAACTGGGAAATCTGAATAAAATTGGGGGATCACATCAGTGGCAATATCTTGGTTGAGGCTGGGTATAGTGGCTCATGCCTGCAATCCCAGCACTTTGGGAGACCTAGGTGGGAGGATAGTTTGAGCTCCAGAGTTTGAGATCAGCCTGGGCAACACAGCGAGACCCTATCTCTCAACATATTTTATGTATATACTGGGCATGGTGGCATGCACCTGTAGTCCCAACTACTTAGGAGGCTGAGGTGAGAGGATAGCTTGAGCCCAGAAATCTGATATTACAATAAGCTATGATTGTGCCACTGTACTACAGCCTGGATGACAGAGTGAGGCCCTGCCTCTAAAAAGTTAAGCAAAATTTGGTTTGATATTATAGTACAGCTTTGCTATTGGTTACCATTGGGGAAAACCAGGTAATGAGTACATGGGATCTCTTTATATTATT
This sequence comes from Cacajao melanocephalus, assembly GCA_963573385.1. Lineage (NCBI taxonomy): Eukaryota > Metazoa > Chordata > Mammalia > Primates > Pitheciidae > Cacajao > Cacajao melanocephalus. Next base: position 48,961 of record CAUYLG010009871.1, read on the forward strand.
TCTTATAACTGCATGTAGATTTACAATCATCTATAAAGTTCAAATTAAAGATAACCAATGTGCACATGCACCCAGAACCTCTCTTCTGTAGGTCTCCCACTTGCCATTGAGTCAACTGAACACTGAGTTCTTTCATACGTAGAGCAAGAAAGGTAGTATACTTTGTCAGGCTTTCCCTTCAGGGATCTGACTTCTGAGTCAAGAGCAGAGAACTACTCTCTCAGAAAGGAGAGAGTGAGAGAGTTCAGAAACCTAGCCCACTCACTGCAAAGCCAGAGGCTGTTCAAGACTTGGTACAAATAAACAAATAAATAGTAAAAATCATTTTTTTAAATACTGAGACTATTATAAAGAAAAGGAATCCTTGCCTGACTTTCCCTTTTCTTTCCTGTTGGTGACAGTAAAACTTACTAGTAAGGGTGGGAAAATATTTGAAATATTTTATTCAACCTTTTTACCAGGGGCAAAAATGAGATTATATGGTAAAATAGACTATCCATCTAATACTTAATCTAATTATTTTAGATCAAGTTCCTTGTAAATGTACTCTTCTTTTTGTTGTGATAATCTCAGTAAATTTTAGTTTAAGTGAACATCATAAGCAGAAAATTATAATGGACATTATAACAGATTAAAGATGGTTACCACTTTTTTTGGTACTGTTGTCAATGAGAGATGGGGTATTTGTGACCTCTCTTTGGGTCTGAGTGGACTCTGTGATGGCTTTAACTAGTATTATAGAATATTGCAGAAGTGACAATGTGCCAGTTTTGGGGTCCAGGTCTAAAAATTGACAGCTTCTACTTTCTTTCTTGAAATGGATGTTTCTGAATGCTTCCTCTGAGAACCCACACTAAGAGAGGCCTAAATTACTGAAAAAAGCCACATGTAGGCACTCCAGCTTGCAGGCCTAGCTGAGTTCGCAGCCAGCAGTTGACATCATGTGTAAGACATGGAAGTGAGCCAACTTGAATACTCAATGCAGTTGAGCTTTCTAATGACATCAGCTTCAGTCAACCACCTGACTACAGTGGCACGAGAGCAATCTCAACTACTTAGGAGGCTGAGGTGAGAGGATAGTTTGAGCCCAGAAATTTGAGATTATAATAAGCTATGATTGTGCCAGTGTACTCCAGCCTGGATGTCAGAGTGAGGAACTAAGTAGATTAGTCTAGTCAACCCAGAGAATCATGAGACAGTAAATTCTTGCTGTAAGCTCTGAAGGTTTAAGGTAGTTGGCTATACAGCAATAGTTAACCAGAGCAGGCTGTATTTGCTTTTTGGTTGAGATCTTTGGGTATGAAAATACATCAGTAGGAAAAGGTGATATGTGTAGGAATCACATGCTAATATATAGTGTGCTAGTAGAGATCAAAAACATGCATTATTGGGATTTACCAATGTTCCACTGGTTTTTAGCTTAAATTAAAATATACTGTTGACCCTGTCTAAATATAGACCTCAAGTCTTATGAAAGGAGAACACAATAATGATGAAGTTTGTAGCATTATAATCACATATAAAAAATTAAAGTGGAGGAGTCATCTTACAGCCTGTACATATCTAATATCTTAGGGTATTTTTGATACTTATACTGGCATACCACCATTGTCATTATCCAAGCAACTCTTACTCAGAAAAAGGTAGCAGAATTCAATCATATTTAATTCAACTCTACTAACACATATGGAATGCTTACATTTTTATAAGGCACTTTGCTAAGTGCTGTGGGGACACATAAGACAGACTCTCCTTTCAATGAGTTTTCAGTCTATCTAGTAGACATATTTGTAGTAGAAAGATCTATTAATTCACAGTTAACTGACTCATGAGATTAATCAATGTTCTTCATCCCTAGTGAATAGCAGAATCCTTTCTGCAAAGAACATACATCTGTTCCCATCAGTTGAATTGTATGAACACTGAGAGTCAGCTGCATTAGTTAGTTCCACAAGCTTTTTAGGCCAGGCATATTTGTGATTGTAATTATATAGTTTAATATCACACAAATTGATGAGTGCAAAAGATAGCTGCTACTATAAAAATTCAGCTGAATACTTTAGAAGAACTAAAGATTTGAAAACAAAGTTGCCATTGGATTATATGTGGGCTTGAATCTGTGAAAGATTAGAAAAGAATCACAAATTTTTGAGGAAAATTTTGCATTTGGTTTACTTTGAAATTATTCTCATGTTCTTGTTTCATTTGAGGAAAAACTTAAATTAGAATCTGTTGATGATGATGCATTAGGAGAAGAATTTATGCAAGGAATATATGGCAGAATTTTATTTACTGAATCAAATTTAAACAAAATTAATTGTCTCTGTATCAGAAGACTTGCAAATAAATGTACATTTACTTGGTTTAAGTTAAAAATAAATGTTTAAGAAATGCATTGGGAAGCTATAGTAATTAAAACAGCATGGTACTGGCATAAGAACAGATATATAACACCAATGGAACAGAATAGAGAGTCCAGAAATAAATTTATGGTCAGTTGATTTTCAACAAAAGTGCCAAAAATACACAATGGGGAAAGGACAGTCTCTTTAATAAACAATGTTGGGACAACTGAATATCTACATGCAGATGACTGAAATTGGACCCTTATTTCACACTATATACAAAAATCAACTCAAAGTGGATTCAAAACTTAAGCATGAGACCTGAAACTGTAAAGCTACCAGGAAAAACATAGGAGAAAAGCTCCATAACACTGGTTTGGGAAATTGTTTTGGTTATGACCCCAAAAGCAAAAAGAAGCAAACAGGACTACATCAAACTGAAAAGCTTCTGCAGAGCAAAGAAAACAATCAACAGAGCAAAGAGACAATCTACAGAAGGAGAGAAAATGGTTGCAAATCATACATCTGACATGGTTTAAGTTAAATAATTTAAGCTAATATCCAACATACATAAGGAACTCAAGCAGTTCAATAGTAAGAAAACAAATAATCCAATTAAATGCTGGGAAAAGGATCTTAATAGACATCTCTCAAAAGAAGACATAAAAATGGCCAACAGGTGTATGACAGGTGTACCCATAGGGGTACTCTGGAGATGTGACAGATCACACTTCAGAGCTGTTCCAATAAGAGGCAAAAAGTAGAAGTGTTGATGCTCCTTCCTCCACCAGTCGTTGATCAACGCTCTGTCCACCCCTAGAAGACTTAAATACCCAGGCTATTCTGGCTTTTCTGCCTGCCGACCAAGCCCTCTCTAGCAGCCCGAGGGCTCCCCTCCTACAATGATTGGCAGGGGTTGGCTGGTGGGAGTGAAAGCAATGGGGAGCCATGTTTGCAAGAAAATGGGGATGGGAGGCTGGTGGGAGTAAAAGCGATAGGGAGACTTATTTGCAAGAAAATGGGGATGGGTAGAGTACTGACATCTTTGGCTGCTACAGTAGCCTGGGCCATTCAACACACTGAGTGCCAGGGTGAAGGTTAATATTTATTCAAACCATATTCAAAAGCAGTAGGAAACCACTGAGACTATCTGAGCAGGGATGTGACATAAGCAGATGACACCCACCACCTTCTGCTTCCTGAACAAAAGAGAGATCCACTTTCCATTGGAGTAAGAAAGAGACTCCCATTGCATTTTCAGGTGTAACATGAGTAAGGAATTACAGACAAAAGTCTGTTAAAAAAAAAATGAGAGTCTTTAATCTAGGTAATACTTCCAAAGGACCATACAATTAGTCTCTGCCTGAAGGCAGAATAAGAGAATGCTTCCTTGGAAAACCACTTAAGCTTGCTGTTGATTTTCAGATGTACTTGTTTTTATAATAGCACACTCTGGGAAAGCATAAAAGGCAATTCATACAGACAAAAACTTCTTGTCTAACTACCTGACATGCCTTCAGAAAGATAATTATTTATAGCTAATAAATAATCCCATGTCATGAAGTAAACTGGAAGTTGTATTGTGAAACTACAGTATGTTTGACAACTTGAGTTCTTTCTCTGCACCAGCCTCCTCACTGGCTTAGGACTGTAGGACCTAACCCATACAAAGATAAATATTAAGGAACCTTCACTAACAGAGTCAATAAGCAATAAGGCACCATGTCTTTCCAGCACTCCTAGTGCAGAAGGATGTCAGTATTTCTTGATTATTAATGATTATTAATTCCGATCCCCTATTACTAGCGAAATCAGTCCCTGTAACCCACGTTTCACCTTCTCGACTGCATAATCTGTGAGAAACATCAAGTCTCCAAGGCTGCTCATACTACATCTGCAGCTGCTGGAGTGACAATTGCATTGAAATGGACAAGACAGGAAACTGAAACTGAAGTGCCACTTCACATAATCAACCACAGAGAGTCCAGTTTAGCCTGAGGATGAGCCACTAATGAAGTACAAGGCAGCATATAGAGCATGCCTTTGTGCTTGTCCTCCCCATTTTTGGAAGACATGATATCTAAGCACATCTGAGTCTTCAGCTTTTCTTCTATATAGAATAGAGGAAGCTCTGCAGAGGAAGATGGCAGAGATTAGCGGCACTAACTTCTGTTGGGTTCCTCAGAAACAGACTCTAGGGTGAAGATTCTTATGCAAGTGATTTATTAAGGAAGTTCTCTTAGAGAAACCAGTAAAGGGGTATGGGAAGCAGAATAGGGACACATCTAATCTTGGGCAAAATTCCATGGAAGGTAGCTTCTACCTGATATGGTAGTACATGTAACATTTTGAAGTTTTTCCCACTTTCAGTAAGGGAAGTGGACCTTCATACTCCCCACCTATCACTTATTGATGAAGGGTTGTCTTGTGGCAGGGGTACAAAAATTCCCAGGACTTCTGGCTCTCTGCCTATGTAGGCAGAAAGCTACAGTAGCCCAAGGGAAGTCTTCTAAGGAGAGTCTCAGATGGAGGCTGCTGTGGCAAATATCCTAACAGACACAGTTAGGGACCTAAGGGGATCTGGCAGAGGACCCACGGTATTCCACAGTGAATGCAATCAGAACTTTTCTACTTTTAGTAGGCTCAGAAAGACTCAGAGATGCTTCCCTCTTATGATAGAATGTGAACCACTCATTGACAATGTAGAAGTGATTACTGTGGAAAATGTTGATTTCGAAGCACAAAGGATGCCTGGGAGAGATCTAGAAGAGCTTAGATATCATTTCAGCAAAGTCCTTCAACTATTTCCAGGAAACTGATTGGAAGAATGCTATTGTTCCCTCCAAAGTGGTTTCCAAAAACCCCCTATGTGCTTTATGTTAATTTCATGACAGATAAATTAAATGTATGTACTAAGATGCATGTTACTTGTTTTCTATCTGGGTCACACCTGAGATTATCTCTTGGACATTTTCTAACTATGATGTTCATTCATAATACACAAAAGGAAGTAACTGATAGAAGACTGCATCTTTTATGGTGAGGGTTTTCATTCAATTCCAAAAGAATTAATGCTGAAATGATCAAATATTTTTTATATTTAATGTCATGGGAATGCTATGCTATTGTGGACTTGTTTGTTGTTAATACTGTATTTTCTATCTCTATCACAGTTATGTTTGGCATGGGCTTGCAGTTATGTTATGCTTAAGGATTTTTTATTGTGTTTTATTGTCAATTTTGCCCACAGCACAAATATACCTCCTAAAGATTTTCCATGGTTGTTTACATCAAGTTTCAAGTTGACAGTTACAAAACCTTACCAGAAAGTTGTATTTAACTTCTGAATCTCAGTGTCCTCATCTATAAAATGGGGATAATTGTACTTACCTCATAGGTTGTTGTAACCATTAAATGAAAACAATACTGCTGTCCATGATGTTATGGGGGGCATTATTTGCTTTTGCTATCTAGCATCTTTCATCATTCCTTTAGTACTACTGTATCTGGATTTCCTCTGGGGGAATCCCACCTTCAGAATCAGGTTATATTCTGATTGTCTTAACCCAGTGAATGCATCTCACTTCCCTGGACACAGTTATAATCTTAGAACAGGCAAATGATAGAATTAGAATTAGGAGAACCAGGCCCAATGCACTGATTTGGCTGTTGGAGGAGGAGAAACTCTCTTCTCTTCTGAACAGTGTGGTGCAAAGATGAAAGGCTTGAAGCCACTGCAGCCAGAGAGGCATGCTTGGAGCTAGTCAAGGAGGAAAACACTGCATGGAACCTGAAAATGAAGCCAATGAAGAGAAGAAGAGATACCAAGAAATTCCAAGGCTTTGATAACATTTGAACATCTGGATCAAGCCATACCTAATCATTGCTGGCCAAAAACTTCCTTTATTTTTTGAGCAGTATGAGCTGGAGTTTCTGTCCATTGCAACACAAGGACTCCAAATAACATGTATACTACCTAACATTTATTGAGAGCTTACAATGTTCCCGCTAACATGCTGACAGCCATGAATAGAATGTTTATTCAAGCCTCGTTGCAGACCTATAAGCTACATCCAATGATTACATTACAACTTAGGACACTAAGGCATAAGAAGTTAAATAATTTGCCCAAGGTCACATGGACAGTCATGAAGCCAGTACTGAATCAAGTAAGTTTGATTTGAGTCCACTGTTTTTTTTTAAATCATAATGTGGTTTTGCCTTTCTGTATATAAAGAATAATCTTTGGCTGTATAAATGTGACCTTTACTCACCTCCCTTTTGGCTTAAAAAATACTGCAAATGCATAGAGAATCCAGTTGCTTAAAGTGAATCCAAGGCACCGTTGGTCTAGATTAGAACATGGTGTACAGTATTGGTATTTAATTATCAGCTCTAAGATTGTTTTTCTGAATGTAACTCAAGGCCTGTGTCATGAATCCCAAAAGTAGAAATGTAAGAAAATCAGATACTTAAGTACTGGTTATTCCCTCATATGAGCAAAGGCAAGACCACTCCTGCTTATGGTCTGAATTGTGGAGAAAGAGAAACACAGGTAATGTTTTAAGATTATTCATGTTGTATCAATTTGGTTTTGCCTATGTGAAAATGAAGGATCTCTCTCTAATAAGATCATACAATATGCTGCTTTCAGTGCTACATAAGGAGACTGTCAAATAATAATCTTTAGTAAACACTATACATGATTATGCGGCTTTCATTACATAGATGACCTACATTGACAAAGAATTTTCAAAACAGTGGATTTACAATATTTTTATAATATTATTCCAAAATTTGTTGCACTAATTTTTGTAGATTATTGCTTGAAATTTGAAAGTCATCAAGTTCTTTAGGCATATGACATCAATTTTGCTTATAAGTTGTCTCATTGCATAACTGACTAATCTGAGAGCATTTCCTACCTTGGGCTGAAGCACAAACCACTCTTCAGTTGGATTTTCAAAGTTCCATGAGTCAAAAGGAATCTCTACTTCACCAAGGAAGTTGTTACGTCCAAATCGATCATAGTGCCATACAGAGAGCTGCAGAGTTCTTGTTTCCAGCTGGGTATGGCTGATGGTGTACTGCAAACGAGATTTAAAACATTACACTCCACAAGGAGGGCCTCTATCCAATTCCAGGACAGGTTAAAGTTTACTTCCAACATCTTTCAGATCATATATATCAGTAATATGAACAAAACAAACACAAAGAAAACTCTTTGTTTTTCTTTGTTTCTGCTACAGTTGAAGTTCTATGCCATAAACTCATTTTGTGCCAGACTTAGCATTGAAAGACATATATGCAAATTATTTGAGGTAGAGATAAACTCCAGATACTGTATAAAAAGTGTTAGGTCATGAAGCTTATCCTCTTTCCAGTTTTATTGGTTTTTAATTTGCCTTAATTATTTTTTAACACCTACTTTGTAAGCTCAAAGTTTAATATATAAATTTTCCACCTTCTCTCTTATTTTATTCATAATGAGAACCCCCCAAATCCAGGAAATGATTGACAATGACAAACTTACAAACACCAAATTTTATAAAGTTCAGCCTAAGTGCAGAGGTGAAAAAGTGTACATGTATATTAGGCAGAAGGAAGATGTTGCTGGGCTAGCATTTTTTTTGGTAACAGAACATTATCCAGGGCCACATGCTCATACACCCTCCATCCTTCTGCTTGTTCTATGCAATGACCATATGGGACACACTTCAAACTGATTGATTCCTGATCTTGGATTAGCGTCTATTCTTGTTCTTGCTGTTACTGTCATAATTAACCTTGGCTCCCTGCTTCCTAAATTTACCTTGTCACTATGTTTGGGTTCATCTTTGCTATTCTGTTATGGGCATTGAATTTATCCTTTACCTGTATTTATTCTTTTTTCAGTTTGGTCTGTCTTGATATTAGCTCCTGCCTCCACACAGGCTCCCACTGACACGTGCAGGCTCGTGGCTTTCTGTCCTTACCAATTTCCTCCTAAAGTGGACTCTGACTCCATCACTCTGGGGCACAAGTCTATACATTTTCACAGAACTGGCAATAACTTCTGTATTCCATTCTCCCTGAATCTTTCTTACTAGGCCACATGGATCCATAGTAAGAGAAGGGGTTAATTATGTGAAAGCTCATTGGAAATAGAGATTTCTATTTTCTGGATAATTGACCTGGATTGGGCCATATTTTATCTTGGCCACTTTCACTGAGATTTCTCAAATCTGGCCCTGCATTTCCACTATTCATTAACCACATACCTACGTTTCGTCAAATTCTGAAATCCTAACAACAAACAGTATAGATCAATGCTATGTTAGCAGAACAATGAATATGTGCAAAGTGACTCTTTAAGTAGTGTCAAAACTGTGACAAACTTCTTTTAAGGAAGTCAGAAAAAACACTGTTTGCCCAAGGGTAAAACATATTTTTGGCAAGATGCATCAGCACAGATGCAGTTTGGCTGGATCATCTCTATTCAAGGTTCAAATTCAGCAGCAGCGGAGACATAAACAGAATAAATGTTTTTTTCCCCCAAAAGATGTTAGAAAAGTCAAGGGTATTATATTAATTTATTCAAATTTGAATTTTCTAAAACGTATACAAGCCTTGACACGCAAATAAAATATTCTCTGTAGCTACTTCTAAACCATTGAAGTTGTGAACACTAACATATGAGTTACTATGAGACTGTATTTGTTTACCTTTAGTGTTTCATTGAATTCTGGATTAGTGCCTGTTCTGATTTTGGTCTTACGCTTGTTGTTCCGGGACTTGTCAGGAAGAAGGTATGACTTGACATAACTATAGATAAGAAAATATAAATGTAATTATTGGGAAAAATCTTTTTGCAAGAAATGCTGAAAGACTTCATTGTGAATAAAAGGGGCAAAAGGCCAGTTAACATGAGAGGAAATACCAAAGAGAATTTCGTGTATATAACAGGATAACTTAAAATAGAACTCTGGGCCTTCCACAAGAGAGAAGTGGTAAAGTATAATGATAAAAGAGTGTGGGTTCTGGAGTCAAGCCAACTGACTCTGAATCACTCCATGCCTCAGAGGTTTTGGTGACCTCAAGAATTTACTAAATACCCCCTTGTGCCTCAGTTTCCCCATCAGTAAAAGTGAGAAAATAACCATGTCTAACTGATGGCTTTGTGAGGATTAATTTAGTTGACACATACAAAGAGCTACCATATTGTACTACTCAATAAATGTAATATATTATTAATATTAATGGTCTCACTAACTTTTCTGGGATTAGATGCTTCTCTATTCCTAGTCTTATCTTCTGATGTCAGAGAGTGTGGTCAATGGTAATGGGTGACTGAAAGAAAATAGTGAAAAAGGCAAAATAAAAAATGACAACCTGAAGTAGTGATAGCAATTCTTCTCAACACTTTAGCTTGAGCTATCTCAGGAGCCTCTTGAAGCAGGGTATCATAGCAGACTCAGAAATATACAAGATGTGTACAAAGTTGAAATGTGTAAGATGCTACCAGAGTTCTATAGCATATCTGTTGAGTTTTAGATGACCTCTTTCCATGCTAGTCGAAATAATTATATTAGTCCTGTAGCCCTCTGAAGTTTAGTTGAAGAGGCAAGTTGACCAATCTGTAGTCAGAATCCACTCATTTGTCTATCTTATGGCAGTTGGAACCAGGTTCACTGAGTTGTTTACTGGACCTAGGTCATCTATTGTACACAAAAGTGTTAACAGAGCGGGCCTGAGATTACCAATCTTGTAAATGTCTGCTTATAAATTTGGCCCTTGGGTGGCATCTGGCAACTTTGATTTCAGGAGGATTCCCACTCCAGAACTGATAAAAGTGGCTTGTTGTTCCTAAACTGTTTGTACAAACAACATGGCTTATGCTGAACAGGTTCTTTCCTTCTGAGAGACCGGAAATTTTGTATGTGACCAGCTGAGTTTCTAACAAGCTTCCTTGTCAGACAATATATTTCACAAATGTTGTCACAACTCATCACTGGAGGAATTAGATGCATCCTATGGGCCTCCACTAGGAAAGGACCCTTGCAAGCTTGAGCCTGGTATCCCCTGCATTTTGCTCCATGTCCTTTTTTGCTGATTATAACTGCATGCAGAGTCCCGAGTCCTCCTAGTAAATCACTGAACTTGGCAGTGGTCTTAAGGACCCCTGGCACACCTTTATATCTAGCTTCTCTCCAATGTGCTCTGCTTCATACCTGCCTTCTTAGTCTGATCTCTAGAATCCTGAGAGCCTCATAATTGCCCTTTTGAGTTGTTTAATTGGGTAACAGCTTGGTAATGTTCTCTGGAGGATTTCCTATAACAAAAATCGACAGGATGCTTTTGTACAACCTGGGTGTGCCAACATGTCAGCATTCTACTTCAAAGAGCTGCTGCTGTGTAAATTTCAAATATATCAGTTCTGAATTATGTTTTAAAAATCAGTTAACCAAGGACACACCAGTACATATGTGCTTCAGAGAATATTTAGAAGTGTGGTATAGGAGGAAAGTGACAATCAAGAAGAATGCTAAGACTCTTTTGAAAAAGAAACACACATACAGACAAAAAAGGCAGTGACTGAAATAGTCTGACGAACATGCTATATGCTTACGCATCTGTCCTCTGTTTCTTTTCATCTCCTATGGCCAGATTTCTGCAATTCTTGACAAAAATGTATAGCCCACCAGTTTTGTAGCAGTAGCTTATACGGAGAAGGATTTCACCACTGACTTTCACATTGCCATAGTCTCCTGTTTCACTGTAAACACTCATCATGCTGTTAAGACTGGTCTGGAATAAACAAGATGGAAAAAGGCATCCAGTGTCATTCTAATGATCTCTTCACAGAATCAACCCTTCTTCATTCAATTATAGTTCCTGTTCTTTATAATGAGCACAGAAGTCTGGGGCGAGGAAAGAAAACAAGAGTCACATGTTTTGCTTGTTTGGCTGCTGTTGTACAAAATCCAAGCTGGAGAAAAGACAACAGATCTAGTACCACCAGGAAAAAAGGCAGGAAACTTGCTTACAGGGGAAGCATTTCCTTCTTGTGTTAGAGAATATCCTTTGTTTATTCACTTCTACTAATGAATACAGGGTCATTGAGGCATTTCAAATCTCACCTCTTGTCCATCCCTGCAGCTTCCTCCATTTTCACTGGGAGACTCAAATTCAATATATTTTAAGGTGTAGAATACATTGACTGGGACATAGAATAGCTTATCTCATATTCTATGCTAGTAGGGGCCACACATTTCTTTCTTTGACACCTACAGGGAGCATCCCATCAGTCTCCAGGGAGCCACAACTGCAGCTTTAACAAGGACATGCCAGAAGAACATCACATACCCACAGCTTCCATGATTTCCCTCAACTGAGTAGCTAGCTGTGTGGCTACATGAGTAGTATAAGGTCATGGCTTTGTAAATCTGTATAAAGTAGCAGCCCACAAAATATACCATTAAACAATAAAATCACACACCAACCAATCAACAAAATAAACTGAAAAAAAGTCCAAATCTACCAGAACAAATGAGGGTTTTGACAAGACGCTAATGACATGAGACAGCTTTTAATTTATAGTAGTCCCCTTTATCCACAGTTTCACTTTCTTTAGTTTCGGCTGCCCATTGTCAATTGTCATCAAAAATATTAAATGGAAAACTCCAGAAACAAACAATTCATAAGTTTTAAATTGTATGCTGTTTTGAGTATATGAAAGGAAAATATCTTGGGCCCCCAAAATCACTAAGCTAAAGGGAAAAGTCCAGCTTTGAAAGGAACTGCTTAGGGCAAACCTGCCTCAGATGCTGTTCAAAGTCACCCCTCTGCTCACTGAGATAAATGCATATCTGATCACCTCCTTTGGAGAGGCTAAATCAGAAACTCAAACTAATGCAACCATTTGTCTCTTATCTACCTATGACCTGGAAGCCCCCTCCCCACTTCGAGTTGTCCCATCTTTCCAGACCCAACCAGTGTTCATCTTACATATGTTGATTGATGTCTTATGTCTCCCTAAATTATATAAAACCAAACTGTGCTATGACCACCTTCGGCACATGTTGTCAGGACCTCCTGAGGCTGTGTCAGGGGTGCCAGTCCTCAGCCTTGGCAAAATAAACTTTCTAAATTAACTGAGACCTGCCTCAGATTTTCGGGGTTCACAAGTAGCATGTTGAAATCTCACATCATACTGCTCTATTCCACCCTGGATGTGAAGTCTCCATTTGTCCAGTGGATCCACACTGCAGATGCTACTTGCCTGTTAGTCACTTAGCTGTCTCAGTTATCAGACTGACTGTTCTGCTGTCACAGAGCTTGCGTTCAACTCATTCTTTTTTTTTTTTATTAGAATGATAATTATTAAATGACAAAATGGAAAGAGGTCAATGCCCATGGGAATTATCAGAACAAAGAAGTTTTTAAAATGCAGCATATTCAGGTTATAGCATTTTTTTCATCTCAAGAATGATGTAGTGGAAAAAAAATCTTCAAAAATAATAAGTGTAATTTATACTCTTGATTTAGCTTTTTTTTTTTGAAAGAAAGAAAAAGAGAGGAAAGAAAGTGAGAGTGAAAGAAAGAAAGAAAAAGAATGTATGAGAGAAAGAAAGAGGAAGAAAAAGAGGGAGAGAGAACAGGATTCTTGTTCTACTGCCCAGGCTAG
>CAUYLG010009872.1:0-81214 GCA_963573385.1 Cacajao melanocephalus
AGAGATCTGCTGTGAGTCTGATGGGCTTGCCTTTGTAGGTAACCCAATCTTTCTCTCTGGCCGCCCTTACCATTTCTTCCTTCATTTCAACCCTGGTGAACCTGACAATTATGTGCCTTGTGGTTGCTCTTCTTAGGAATATATTTGTGGTGTTCTCTGTATTTCCTGGACTTGAATATTGGCCTGGCTTGCTAGGTTAGGGAAGTTCTCCTGGATAGTATCCTGAAGAGTGTTTTCCAGCTTGGATTCATTCTCTCTCTCACATTCAGGTACACCTATCAAATGTAGATTAGGTCCTTTCACATAATCCCATATTTCTTGGAGACTTTGTTCATTTCTTTTCACTCTTTTTTCTCTATCCTTGCCTTCTCATTTTATTTCATTGAGTTGATCTTCAATCTCTAATGTACTTTCTTCTGCTTGGTTGATTTGGCTGTTGAAACTTGTGTATGCTTCATGAAGTTCTTGTGCTGTGTTTTTCAGCCCTATCAAGTCATTTATATTCTTCTCTAAGCTGTTTATTCTCGTTAGCATCTCATCTAACCTTTTTTTCTAGGTTCTTAGTTTCTTTGCATTGGGTTAGCACATATTCTTTTAGCTCTGAGAAGTTTGTTATTACCCACCTTCTGAAGCCTGTGTCTGTCAATTCATCAGATTCATTCTCCATCCATCTTTGATCCCTAGCTGGTGAGGAGTTCTGATCCTTTGGAGGAGGAGAGGCATTCTAGTTTTTGGTGTTTTCATCCTTTTTGCACTGGTTTATTCCCATCTTAGTCACTTTATCTACCTGTGGTCTTTGTAGTTGGTGACTTTCAGATGAGGTCTCTGAGTGGACATCCTTTTTGTTGATGTTGAAGCTATTTCTTTCTGTTTCTTAGTTTTCCTTCCAACAGTCAGGCCTCTCCGCTGCAGGACTGCTGGAGGTCCACTCCAGGCCCTGCTTGCCTGGGGATCACCCATGGGGGCTGCAGAACAATAAGGGTTGCTGCCAGTTTCTTCTCCTGTTATCTTCATCCCAGAAGGGTACCTGCCAGATGTCAACCTGAGCTCTCCTTTATGAGATGTCTCTTTGTGTATACAGGAGTCAGGGAGCTGCTTGAGGAGACAGTCTGTCCCTTATAGGAGCTCAAGTGCTGTGCTAGGAGCTCTGTTGTTCCATGCAGAGCTGCTGGGCAGGTATTTTTAAGTCTGCTGCAGTGGAATTCATAATGGCCTCTTTTCTCAGGTGCTCTGTCCTAGGAAGGTCGGCTTTATTTGTAAGTTCCTGTCATGCTCTGCCTTTTTTCATAGATGCCCTGCCCCACATGGAGTAGTCTAGTCATAGTCTGCCAGCAGTGGCATAGCTGAGCTGCTGCAGGCTCTGCCCAGCTGCTGTGTGAACTGCCTCGGTAGAGGCGGACTAACTCGGTAGTGGTGGTCGCCCTTCCCCCCACTGAGCTGGACCATCCTGGGTCCAGCTGTGCTTGCTGCAAAACTCTCAATCCAGAGCATTTCAGATTGCTTTTTTGTGGGGTTGGTACCTGCTGAGCCAGATCATTTGGCTCCCTTTCTCTGCCCCCTCCATTTCAGTTGAATGGGCAGCTCTGTCTCCCAGGCATTCCAGGCACCAGTTGAAATAGCTCCCCAGTTTTGTGTGAGTTTCTGTTTGCCTACCTGGCACCGACTGAAACCACTGTGCTGAAAACTTCTGGTGTTTTTCAGCTCAGGAATCTCTTGGTCTGTGAGCAGTGAAAATTTGTTTGGAAATGCAGTGGGCACTCACCCTCGGCATTGTTCTTGCTGGGAACTGCACTCTGGAGCTGTTCCTATTCAGCCATCTTGGATCCTCATTTTTTACATAATCTTTAAATAAGCTTTAAATTAGACCAAAATTGTTCACATTAAAAAAAACAACAACAACAATTTATTAGAAAGAATGTTTTTCTATGACATATTTTTATTGGAAAATTCTCACTAATAAAATATTTATTATTTAATTTAATGTAACTTTGTATTCTAAATTATGACATATTTGTCTATTAATATTTATCCCATTACATTTATCTAATTATTTTGTTTTATTAATTTACCTAGATTATTTATGAAAACTTTGATAGTCATTATTTAAAGTTATGAACCTCAGAATTGCACAATTCTGAGACAATGAAAAAGATATGATCTAAGTGAATCTATCTTGCTTCTAAATTCCAGTCAGTCCTTGTTTATTCCTGGACTTGGGAGGAACTTAGTTTATCATTCTATTTTTATTAAACCAATATCAGTGTCTTATTTATTAAAGATTATACAAGCAAAGATCATGCTGTCTTGGGATAGGTTTATAGCTTTGTAACAACTAAGACAAATTTTGACACCTTATAGTATTTGGCAGGGATAAGTATAAAATGTCTTGATTAATAATTGCAAACAAAAATGTATGCTAGTAATTCTTAAGACATTTCTTATATTACTTTACCAATAATTTTAAAGATAACTTATTTATTAAAAATTTTACTTGTCATGTAAACTTGAAAAAGCATTTAAATAGTCTTTCCTTTTTCTGATAACGTATTTGATTTAGTTGCTTTTATTTTTCTTTAAGCCATTTAGAGTTCTTTTATATATTTTCAGTTGTGAAACATTGTGTACACAACACATAAATACAAAGATGCATGCTGATAGAATGTACATCTTATAGATTCATAAATACCGCTTTTTCCTATCTTAGACTTTCAGATTCTTGATAACTTGGTTCAGAACACTAGGCAGTTGTCAGCTAAATAGCCTTAAACTGGCATATAAAAAGAAACAACTCAGGTGAAAGTCAAATAGCAAAATTTACCTCATAAGGTACAGAGGGAAAAAGTCTGGTGATACTAGAGAGGAAGTAAAGATGAATGCCAAGTTAAACATATAATTACAGAAATATATCATAGAATTGTATAATGAGATCAATTTTATTTAATAGGGACCACCTATTTTTTAACTGGATATCTGAGCTCTGGGCAGAGCCCACACTAAATCCTGGGTCTCTGAAAAGGGAGAAAGGGGGCTTCCAGGTCACAGGTGGATTAGAGACAAATGGTTCCATTCTTTTGAGCTTGTGATTAGCCTCTCCAAAGGAGGCAATCAGATATGCATTTATCTCAGTGAGAAGAGGGGTGACCTTGAATAAAATAGGAGGCAGGTTGGTCCTAAGCCATTCACAGCTTGACTTTTCTTTATAGCTTAGTAATTTGGGGGCCCCAAGATTTATTTTCCTTTCACCAGAATTTGCTGTATGATCCGGTCATCTTGTACCATGCCCAGCTTCCAACTTGGGAATAACATTTAAACACGAGATTTGGAAGGGACAAGAATCCAAACCATATCTCTACATGAAAACCACAGAAAACGCATTCTTCTCATTTGCACAAGGAATATACTCCAAGATTTACCTCATGCTCAGCCATAAATCAAGTCCCAATAAATTCAAAAAGGTCAAAATTATATCAACCATATTCTTGAACCATAATGGAATAAAAATATAAAGCAATACCAAGAATATCTCCAAAAAACATACAATTACATGAAAACTAAATAACCTCCTGAATTACTTTTGGGTAAACAACAAAACGAAGGCAGAAGTAAGTTACTTGAAATAAATGAAAACAGAGACACAACATACCAAAAACTCTGGGATACAGCAAAATAATTGTTAAGAAGAAAGTTTGTAGTGCTAAATGCCTACCTCAAAAAGTTTGAAATATCTCAAGTTAACAACTCAACAAAACATCTAGAGGAACTATAAAAACATAGAAAAACTAATGCCATAGTTAGCAAAACAAAAGAAATAACTAAAATTAGAGCAGAACTTAACAAAATTGAGACCCAAAAATCTGTACATGAGAAAGAATCTTGTATGATAAATTTAGTCTGAGAGTAAAATGACTGGTTGTTTAAAAAACAGCGATGTTCAGGACAAACCAGAAAGCTCAAGCATGTTATAAATGGTCTGTAAATCACATTAAGAGGATTTATGAGAAAAAAAGAAACAAGAACTTTTTCTGTTTTTAATTATAGTTTAAGCTCTGGGATACATGTGCAGAATGTGCAGCCTTTGTTATATAGACATACATGTTCCATGGTGGTTTGCTGCACTCATCAACCCATCATCTACATTAGGTATTTCTCCTAATGTTTTTCCTTCCCTTGCCTCCAACCCCCCAACAGACACTGGGGTATGATGTTCCCCTCCCTGTGTTCATGTGTTCTCATTGTTCAACTCCCACTTGAGTGAGAACATGTGGTGTTTGGTTTTCTGTTCCTGTGTTAGTTTGCTGAGAATTATAGTTTCCAGCTTCATCCATGTCCCTACAAAGGACATTAACTTATTCTATTTCTATGGGTACATAGTATTCCATGGTGTATATGTGCCACATTTTCTTTATCCAGTCTATCATTGATGGACATTTGGGTTGGCTCCAAGTCTTTGCTATTGTGAATAGTGCTACAATAAACATATGTGTGCATCTATCTTTATAGTAGAATAATTTATCATCCTTTGGGTATACACCCAGTAATGGGATTGCTAGGTCAAATGGCATTTCTAATTCTAGATCCATTAGGAATCTCACAATGGTTGAACTAATTTATACTCCCCCCCAACAGTGTGAAGGTGTTTCTATTTCTCTACATCTTCTACAGCAGCTGTTGGTGTTTTTCATAATCACCATTCTAACTGGTGCAAGATAGTATCTCATTATGGTTTTGATTTGCATTTCTCTAATGATCAGTGATGATGAGCTTTTTTTCATATATTTGTTGTCTGCCAAAATGTCTTTTTTTGAGAAGTGTTTGTTCATATCCTTCACCCAGTTTTTTGATGGGGTTATTTGTTTTTTTCTTGTAAATTTGTTTAAGTTCCTTGTAGATTCTGGATATTAGCCCTTTGTCAAATGCATAGATTGCAAGAATTTTCTCACATTCTGTAGATTGCCTGTTCTCTCTGATGATAGTTTCTTTTGCTGTGCAGAAGCTCTTTAGTTTAGTTAGATCCCATTTGTGAATTTTGGCTTTTGTTGTCATTGCTTTTGGTGTTTTAGTCATAAAGTATTTGTTCATGCCTATGTCCTGAATGGTATTGCCTAAGTTTTCTTCTAGAATTTTTATAGTTTTAGGTATTATGTTTAAGTCTTTAATCCATCTTGAGTTAATATTTGTAAAAGGTGTAAGGAAGAGGTTCACTTTCAGTTTTCTGCATATGGCTGGCCAGTTTTCCCAACACCGTTTATCAAATAGGGAATCCTTTCCTCATTGCTTGTTTTTGTCAGATTTGTCAAAGATCAGATGGTTGTAGATGTGTGGAGTTATTTCTGAGGCTTCTGTAATGTTCTGTTGTCTATGTTTCTGTTTTGGTACCAGTACCATGCTGTTTTTGTAACTATAGACTTGAGTAAAGTTTTAAGTCAGGTAGTGTGATGCCTCCAGCTTTGTTCTTTTTGCTTAGAATTGTCTTCACTATATGGATTCTTTTTTGGTTCCATATGAAACTTAAAATAGTTTTTTCTAATTCTGTGAAGAAAGTCAATGGTGGCTTGAAGGAGATAGCAGTGAATCTATAAATCACTTTGGGCAATATGGCCATTTTCATGATACTGATTCTTCCTATCCATGAGCATGGAGTGTTTTTTCATTTGTTTGTGTCCTCTCTTATTTCCTTGAGCAGTGTTTTGTAGTTCTCCTTAAAGATGCCTTTCACATCCCTTGTCAGTTTAATTACTAGATATTTTATTCTCTTTGTAGCAATTGTGAATGGGAGTTCACTGTCTCTGTCTGTGTATTATTGGGGCATAGGAATGTTTGTGATTTTTGCACATTGATTTTGTATCCTGAGACTTTGCTGAATTTGCTTATCAGTTTAAGGAGATTTTGGGCTGAGATTATGGGATTTTCTAAATATAAAATCTTGTCATCTGCATTCCCCTCTTTCTAATTGAATATGCTTTATTTCTTTCTCTTGCCTCATTAGCCTGGCCAGAACTTCCAATACTATGTGGAATAGGAGTGGTGAGAGAGGGCATCCTTGTCTTTTGCTGGTTTTCAAAGGGATTGCTTTCAGGTTTTGCCCATTAAGTATGACATTGGCTGTGAGTTTGTCATAAATAGCTCTTATTATTTTGAAATACATTCCATCAGTACATAGTTTGTTGAGTGTTTTCAGCATGAAGGGATGTTCCATTTTATAGAAGGCTTTTTCTGCATTTATTGAGATAACCATGTGGTTTTTCTCATTGGTTCTGTTTATGTGATGGACTACATTTATTGATTTGTGTATGTTGAACCAGCCTTGCATTCTAGGATGAAGCTGACTTGATCATGGTGGATAAGTTTTTGGTGTGATGCTGAATTTGGTTTGCCAGTATTTTATTGAGGGTTTTTGCATTGATGTTCATCAGTGATATAGGCCTGAAATTTTCTTTCTTTGTTGTGTCTCTGCCAAGTTTTGGTATCAGGATAATGTTGGCCTCATAAAATGTGTTTGGGGGGGAACCCTCTTTTTCTATTGTTTGAAATAGTTTCAGAAGGAATGGTATCAGCTCCTCTTTGTACCTCTGGTAGAATTCAGCTGTGAATCTGTCTGGTCCTGGGCTTTTTTTGATTGATAGGCTATTAATTACTGCCTCAATTTCAGAACTTGTTATTGGTGTATTGAGGGATTTGACTGCTTCCTGGGTTAGTCTTGGGAGGGTGTATGAGTCCAGAAATGTATCCATTTTTTGAAGGTTTTCTTGTTTATTTGCATAGAAGTGTTTATGATATCCTCTGATGGTAGTTTGTATTTCTGTGGTATCAGTAGTAATATCCCTTTTATCTTTTTTTTTTTTTTGTATATTTGATTTTTACTTCTTTTATTCTTCATTAGTATTGCTATCTAGTTTGTTAATCTTTTCAAAAACCAAGCTCCTGGATTCTCCGACTTTTTGAAGGGTTTTTTGTGTCTTTATATACTTCAATTCTGCTCTGGTCTTAGATATCTCTTACTTTTTGCTAGCTTTTGAATTTGTTTGCTCTTGCTTCTCAATTTTTTTTAATTGTGATGTTAGGGTGTCAATTTCAGATATTTCCCGCTTTCTCATGTGGGCATTTGGTGCTACAAATTTCCCTCTAAACACTTCTCTAACTATGTCCCAGAGATTCTAGTATGTTGTGTCTTTCTTCTCATTCATTTTAGAGAACTTATTTATTTCTGCCTTAATTTCATTATTTGTCCAGTAGTCATTCAGGAGCACGTTGCTCAGATTCCATGTTAGTTGTGCTGTTTTGAGTGAGTAAAAAGAAAAAAAACTTTTATATGATCAAGTTGTCACATTATTATTAAGTTTTGGTTTGCATCAGAAAAAAACTTATAACTAATATTTTTTTTAAAAAATTAAGGTTATTCCTTCCATGTATCTCTCCACCTGTGCTTTTTTTCAAATTAATTTAGTTATTAAAACATTCATCAAAAGTATATCTCTTTTGTATTTTTAGTAGAGATGGGGTTTCACCACCTTGGTCAGGCTGGCCTTGAACTCCTGACCTCAAATGATCCACCCTCCTCAGCCTCCCAAAGTGCTGGGATTACAGTCATCAGCCACTGAGAATTAGCTGAGCATGGTGATACACCCCTGTAGTCACACCTAATTGTGGGGCTGAGGCAGGAGAATCACTTGAACCTGGGAGGCAGAAGTTGCAGTGAGCTGAGATCACACCGCTGCATTCCAGCCTGAGCAACAAGAGTGAAACTTCATCTCAAAAGAAAAGAAAACAGTGTATATCTTTTAAAACAATGTGAATATACTTAACATCTATAACTATTAACTTCAAAATGGTTAAGATGATAAAAATAAAGGCATATATTACCCTAATTAGCATAACATTAAAAAATTTAAACTATGTATGAACAACCAAGTCACTAATAGAATTGTGAAAAGTGTTCCTGTTTTCTAATATTAAGTGACATCTCTTTCTAAAAAGCTTCTGGATTAGAAAAACAAATGCAAATGTTAGTTTAATAACATGGAGTTCCTACTGTTGAATTACAAAAAAGAAAGAAACGTAAATCATTATTAAGCCACCAATTAGTAGTCAGACACCCTTCTGTGTTAAGAATTTAGGTAAAATGTAAAAGATTTCAATATTACTTAGTAAAAATAAATACAGAAGAATTATATAAACATCCACATTTCAAGTTCATGCATACTCAGTAAATTATAGATTTTGGCAAAAGAGGTAGCTATATAGTCTCTCTCTGATTTTATCAGTGTGAAATATAATATAAATATAACATTTAAGTTTACCCATCATTTTGGAATTATTATCTTATCTCAAGCTTAACTAGAATATCCTAAGTTTCTTCTACTTGTAGGGTAGATTATCATTACTAACACCATATATTTAAGACCAGATGTGTAAACCTATGTATTTAATTAATGAGAGCTATAACAATCGAAGTCTTTATATAAAACACTGCTAATTATGTAAGCCTATAGAATCACTTCACTTTTACATTTTTTTTACACAACATGTCTGTTTAATTGATGCATTTTATTTTATTTTATTTTATTTCTGGAATTTTTGTTTTTATTCATATGTGTCTCACCTTTCTGTTTCTTTTTTTTTTTACCTTAAGTTCTGGGATACATGTGCAGAACGTGTAGGTTTGTTACATAGGCATACATGTGCCATAGTGGTTTGCTGCACCTACCAACCTGTCATCTATGTTTTAAGCCCCACATGCATTAGGTATTTGTGCTAATGTTTTCCTTTCCCTTGCCCTCCAGCCCCTGACAGGTCCCGGTGTGTGACGTTCCCCTCCCTGTGTCCATGTGTTCTCATTGTTCAACTTCCACTTATGAGTGAGACCATGTGGTGTTTGTTTTTCTGTTTCTGCGTTAGTTTGCTGAGAATTATGGCTTCCAGCTTCATCCATGTTCCTGCAAAGGACATGAACTTATTCTTTTTTATAGCTTCTGCATGCACTTTAAGGTATATGAACATTGCATTACAGGGCTTTGAATCCTGGGTCTAAAGAGGTTTTAAATTTAGCAGCACACCAAGTCCTGATAAACTTTGAAGAGTGACAAGAATTAAACCCCATCTTCAGTCCCAGTGGAAGATGCCAAACAAAATAAACTGCGTTCCTGAGACACAGGGCCAGAAATTAAAGCTATTCAACTCCTCAAGGCCCAGGGGCTATCATAGAATAGGTGTGCATGTGTGATTGTAAGGGCCAATTTTGGGGGATAAAATAAGTCCAGTTTCTCTATAATCATTAATGTGAAAGGCACATGGATGCAAGATCAGCATATAGGCCCTTGTGTCAGATTAACAGGGTTTTCTTGAAGCATTTGCTGACTCCTAAATAAAGGTTATAATGATTATATAATAGGCATATGGAAGTTATATCTTATGATCAAGATTAAAATTTTATACATTATATAATTTTGAAAAACAAATTTAATTGGCTTCTTGCTGTTTTTATTAGGGCTTATTATTTGGAAAATTAAGTCTCCTCTCTCAAAGTTTGAAGGTTTTTACCTTTTTTATTGAGTCCTTGAGTTATCATTTTCATCAAATGAATGACCTATTTTACAATGATCTATGATATCAAGTGTTTTAAACCTTTGATATTTCATGAACTTTCCAAAATCAAATTATAAATTGTTTTCTTCTGATCTAATTAATCCTTTAAGATATTAGGTTTCCTAAAGTCCAAAAATAAAGTAATTTGGCTTATTTGCTATAAAAATTATACAGGAAACATTGTCAAATATGAAAGTGTTTGGTGGTTTTGTTTGTTTGTTTGTTTGTTTTGTTGTTGTTGTTGTTTTTGAGACAGAGTCTCTCTCTGTCACCCAGGCTGGAGTGCAGTGGCACAATCTCGGCTAACTGCAACCTCTGCCTCCCAAGTTCAGGCGATTCTCCTGCCTCAGCCTCCTGAGTAGCTGGGACGACAGGCACATGCCACCACATCTGGCTATTTTTTTTTGTATTTCTAATAGAGACGGAGTTTCACCATGTTAGCCAGGATGGTCTCTATCTCCTGACCTCGTGATCTGCCTGCCTCGGCCTCCCAAAGTGCTGGCATTACAGGCATGAGCCATCATGCTGGGCCAAATTTTTTAGACTGTATTTGTATAAATATGTTATTGGTATGTGTTCTAAAGTCATGGGAAACTCATATAATTCTGCTATGACTTAGTGTACATTATCAGCAATAATTGTAATTGTTACATCAAATTATTGTGTGCCACAGAGATAGCAGATTTCCTTGTCAATTGTGTTCTTGATTATGGCTGCCCTAAAACCTTCTGTCATCCACAGACAAGTTTTGTCTTGCTTTGATCCTCTTTAGAAAGTGATTTTATAATCTACTATATAACTCCAACAGGTGTCCTTAAATGCAGGTGTCTAATAACTTTGGAGATTGTAACATTAGAATAGAGAAAACAACTTTCATGACTCTCATGGAAAGCAGAAATATTCATGAATATCAAGCAGAATAGGAGTTAACTGTGTAAACTGAACTAATAGAATCATAAAGCAATCTTTTAAATTTTGTTTTTCAGTTGAGTCAAGTATAATCCTATGAACAAAATTTGAACCATATTTTTTTCTCTCTACCTGATTTCTCTAGAAACTATTTGTGAGCATTTTTAACTTATGACAATACAGTTATTTGCATAAGTGCAATAAGAATCTGTTCTCATTTGTAGCAGGACACAACTGGAGAAACTGGTTATTTTACCAAGGCTTTTACTGGAATTATGTGTTTTCCTTTAAGGAATCAAACTTAACTTATGGAGCCAATAAAAGGCCCTTGGAAAAACTGGCCCCATACCTTTGTCTACATAGCCCCTGTACAGGGTTCCTGACTTGTGATGAGTAAAGAATAACACTTTCTGACGGGCCCAGAAACCCCAGGTATATCTCAGAACCTCTAGAGGGGATTACCCAACTCATAGGTATTTGACGGCACAAATCCATGGCTGGGCTCAGCTTTAAAAAAGACTTATTTGAAGTTCCTTCTTTGGAAAAAAGTTTCATTAAAGCCAATTTAAAAGCCTATAAAAATTATTATTCTTGCTGTACTGCATACAAATAATTAGGCCAAGTATAATAAAGCAAACCAGTCCTACCATGATTTGTCTTTAGTAAATATAGGAAAGTGGAGAGAGAAAAATTATGTTTCAAAACCTATAGTACACCCTGTCATTAGATTCTAGTCTTGCCTAATATTTTTCAAGTTTTATTATTTTCTATAGTTTGGACTGAAGTATAATTTTGCTTGTTTTCAAAATAATGTTTTGAAAATGGCTACCAGATTTCAAAATAATGTTTTCAATTTTTTTCCTTTTTTTCTCCTATTTTTTTTCTAATTTGGAGTCACTGAAAACTAAACTGTAATTTTGTAAAGCCTTGCACACAGAAGCTACAGAACTTAATCTTCAGAAAAAAATAATAGCAACTTATTTATATAGATAAGCCACTTTCATACCTGCTTGCTGATGTGTGAAGGGATTTCAGAGTAATGTGGCTTATATCAATTTTCCAGGATTGTTCTTTTGTTTGTTGTTGTTTATCTCCTTTCCTCCCCCTATTTTCTCTTCCTAGGACATGAGACTTCACAACCTTCTAAAAAAGAATCTTCCTAATAATGTAGGACTTACCTGTCTAGGAATAAACCATCTTAGCCATGAGAGATGAGACAAAACCAGAGAGTCATTTTCTTCTAAAATGATTTCTCCAAAAGATTTTTAGCAAGGGAGGATATGTGAAAGGAAAATACCTTGGGCCCTCAAAATCACTAAAAGTCAAGCTGAAAACTGCTTAGAACAAACCTGCTTCCCATTCTATGCAAAGTCATCTTTCTGCTCACAGAGATAAATGCATATCTGATTGCTTCTTTTGGAGATGTTAATCAGAAACTCAAAAGAATGCAACCATTTTTCTCTTATCTACCTATGACCTGGAAGCCTCTGCACACCAACCACCAATGCTTTCTTAATTTTTCCAAAAAAGCCACCTCAAAAGTCTTTCTACCTTGGAGAAAGTTTCTAAAAGATTAAGGAAGAAAAGCATAAAATGTTGGGAACTACAGAAGTGAGCAGGTTCCTTGTCTTCTTTCTCTAACAGGGGTGGGCCAACTTGGCACTGGCAGAACAGAGACGTGCTGAAGTTATAACAAAAATAAAGAGAAAAGCTGATTCCTAAATGTTCTGTTAGTGCTTGGCCATCGGAAAACTAAAAGCAAAGCAAGTTCAGCTGAACATACTGCTTTCTGCATAAAAAAAAAATACTCAGCTTATTTCCTAAGTTTATTGAGGATTTTTTGTCAAATGTTGTGTAGTTATTGTGTTCAGTGGTTTTATTTTAATCCAAGTAAAATAAAATACATAAAAGAGAAGTTTTGTCGGTTTTTGATATTTCCAGACAAAAAATAATTCCTTCTCTGCTAAATTCTGTTCCACCCAAAGGAACACCAGGAGGTACGATTTGATACCGTATTCAGGCTACAAGACTTGCCATAACTGGCTGGGCCAGGCGTGGGCACCTGGCTGCTGGATATAGAGTTGTATAGTCATTGATGAATTTGGAGTTGTGACTAAGAAATTTAATTTTCTATCTGACTGGGCCACTTGAATGCCAGAAATGCAGAAATTTAGAGCTCTAATTCAAAAGCCTGTCTGCACAAATGGCCAATAAGCGCATAAAAAGATGTTCAATAATATTAGTCATCAGGGAAATGCAAACCAAAACTACAATGAAATACCATTTTACACTTACTAGAATGGCTATAATTTTTTTTTTTTTTGAGATGGAGTCTTACTCTTTCACCCAGGCTGGAGTGCCATGGTGCGATCCTAGCTCACTGCAACCTTCACCTCCCAAGTTTAAGCTATTCTCCTGCCTCAGCCTCCCAAGTAGCTGGGATTACAGGTGCGTGCCAACACGCTCAGCTAATTTTTTGTATCTTTAGTAGAGATGGGATTTCACCATGTTGGCCAGGCTGGTCTCAAACTCCTGACCTCGTGATCTGCCTGCTTCAGCCTCCCAAAGTGCTGGGATTACAGGCATGAGCCACCATGCCCGGCTGGCTATACTTTTTAAGGGGACAACTTAACAGTTACTGACAAGGATGTGGAGTGAAAATGGAACTCTTGTGCTTTGCTGGAAGGAAGGAAGAGTGCGACCACTATGGAAAACAGTTTGACAGTTCCTTAAAAAGTTAAACATAGAACTACCATGTAATTCAGCAGCTTCACTCCAAGATATATACCTCAAACAATTGAAAGTAGGGCCTAAACATATATTTGTATACCCACATTCATAACAATATTATTCACAATTGCCAAAAGGTGAAAACAACACAAATGTCCATCAACAAATGAATGGAAAAACAAAATATGGTGTATATATACAGTAGAATATTATTCAGCCACAAAAAAGTTAAATTTTGATATATGTACCAATATGAATGGACCTTGATGACATTATGCTAAATGTAATAAGTCCTATACAGAATGACATATACATATTGTACGAATCCACTTTTGTTACGTGTCCAAAGTAGAGAAATTCATAGAGACCATAGAATAGAGGTTACCAGGACCTGGGAGGGAGGGGAGCATGAGGAGTTGTTTAATGGGTACAGAGTTCATGCTAGAAATGATGAAAAAGTTTCAGGTAAGGGTAATAGTGATGGCAACAGCTGCCCATCTAGAGCTGCCGCTACCAAGACACAGACTGCAGTAGGGAGGCTGGGCCAGGGCTATAAAGCTCCATGGAGCAGGCAGGATCCCCACCCTCCCTGGGTGCTGCTGCAGCTTCCCTGACGCAGGTCAGGACAGGAGTCTCTGTGTTCTTGGGGGCCCGGGAAGGCACTCTTGCCTCCCGCAGGCTTGGAAGTTCCTGCTCCCACTGCCTGGATTTTCCCCACTGTCAGTGCCAGCTCTCATCTCAGAGGCACCCAGAGGCTAGAGCTGCGCTCTCCCTGGAGCCAGGGGAGCAGGTACAAGTGGGAGCCCTGCCCCTTTTGTGTTGGCAGGGTGAGAGCTCCCGGAGATGTACCTGCCACCCTCCCAGGAATAGGACCTGGGATTCTCTGCAGTCTGCACCTCTGAAACAATAGGAATGGCTATATAATATCGTGAATGTATTTAATACCACTGCATTGTACTTACCATGGCTAGAATAATAAATATCGTGTTATATATATTTTACCTGTGTGTGTGTGTGTGTGTGTGTGTGTGTGTGTGTCTACATTTTAAGCCTGTCTGTCCAAAGAAAACAAGCATGGAGAAAAAGTGGCCCCAGAGTACCTGGCAGTTTTCCATTTCCATAGTGGGCCTGGAATATAGAAACGCTGACCAGACTTGGACTGAGAACATTTAAATTCTGAAAGTATGAGGTAATTTTGCTCAGGAAAAAACATACACTTGTACACATATGGGGTGGCTGAATAATGCCTCTCCAAAAATATCAAGGTTCTAATTCCCAGAAGATTTGAGTGTTATATTGCAAAAGAGATTTCACAGATGTGATTAAATTAACAATCTTGAGTTGGGGAGATTACCCCGGATTATCCAAGTTGGTCCTAATTATATGCAAATGTCCTAAGCAGGAGGCGGAGGGAGATTTGACTGCAGAAGAGAAGGTGATGTGATAGAGGGAATGTGTTCTCTTTCTGGGTCCACAAGGGGGCGTAGTTTCTAGGGCAAGAACTTCCCAGCGCCATGCCCCCTTCCATCTCTCCACATCTTGGAGATTTAACTGTTTATGTTTGAATTTCAAGGGCGGGAAGAAACAAAGAGTCAGTCACTCCAGTGGAAGTTCTAAGGAACTCCTTTCATTGGCCCAGGGTGTTAGAGAAGGTGGGGGTTCTTCCCAGGTTAAAAGTCCCCTTCTTCCGCACCCCTTTGGGCTCTATGTTTTGGATCCCCTTCCACCCTCGTAGAAGCCATCTTTCTCTCTCCTGGATTTCCCCTCTGGAGTCCCCTTCCACTGTCTTCGTGGAAGTTTTCTCTCTTCTCCTTTTTTTTTCTTTCTTTTCTCTACCTAAATAAAATCACCTTTCTGCAACAATTCTTGGAACCAGTATTCACAAGCTTACTGTGCACCTGCAGTGGTCCCCTCTCTCATTCTTGAGATAGCAGAGACTAAGAACCTACAACATTCTCTGGAGGGAGCGATGCCGCCCCCGCCCCCTAAAAAAAAAACCTGGTTACTTGATGATGATGAAAGCAGAGAGATAAAAGATAATATGATGCAGAGACACAAGCTAAGGAGTGAGGACAGCCTCTACGATCTGGAAAAGGCAAGGGAGCTGATTAACCCTTATAGCCTCCAGAAGGAGCTGTCCCTGCCAGCATGTTGGTTTTAGCCCCATAAATCCTATTCTGAACTTCTGACTGTCATAAATGTAACACATTGTCTTGCATTAAGTCATAATATTTGTCATAATTTGTTATAATGACAATAGGAAACTAATACATCACAGACATAAAAATCATCTCGAAAATTTAAAGTTAACCTTTAAATTTGCAACTCAATCTAGTAACACTTTGTGATGAAAAGCAAGTTAGAAAACCAAATTTTCACTGATGGCCACAAAATTTAATTTAGCAGAATATCTCAAAGCTCCTTGGAGGGTACTTAGAATAAAAAGCAGTGATGCTGAGGGCTTTTTAAAAATCCTTTGGAAAACTTTGTAGAAGTAAGGGAAGAATACCAGAGGAGACATTTTTCAAAGCAGACTTTTTATTTTAAAAATAAAGTCATAAAACTGAATTTTTCATGAAATAATTTGTCTTCATTTAATAAATTGTCACCTTTAAAGAGTTATCTTGGCACTAATGATTGGCATTGGGTGATTTTAATTCTGAGATGTCTGTTATCATAAAGGAAATTATGAGACCAAAGGATCGAGCTTCTAACTTTCTGTAAGAATACAGAAGAGGAGGAGGGTAAAAATATTAAGGTGAGCTTAAGTAGTACACAGATCTGAGCTTAAGTAATACACAGATCCTGGATAATCAGATGCCTTTTATGCTAATGTAGATCACGATGTTTGTGTTTGAATTAAATGTTTTTCTACTGATAAGAAAGATTTGAAATGGACAATGGATCCAATCAACAATATTTCTTGGGGGTGCACTTCCACTGATGCCAGCCACAAGGACAAATCTTATACCCAACATTTTTCAGTGCTTGTAAGGTTTTCTCATTATTATGTGCCACATGGACATAAAATGGGATTTCTTTCTGAGAAAGATACTTTTCAAGATGACAACCAATTTGTGACATGTTCCCTTGGCTTCTGTATTTGGGGATAGTATAACCCATTCTCAGCTCACAGGACTGTTCCATCACAAGCCAAGAGACAAGCTGTCCCTCTGGACCCAGCACACCAAATCCTGGAAAATCCTGGAGGCAGCGTTCAACATATTTCAAGCTCCTCTCATTCTTCCCAAAGGCCCAGTGTTCATTTACAAGACCTGCATGTGAAGCATCTAAGAACATGTTTGAAAAGTTTCTTTTCCTGTGAAGAAAAAAATTTTTGCATTTATTCAGCCAATGTTTACCAAACACTGGAACTGCAAAAAAATAAATATAACACCATTCCTTTTCTTGAGGATCATACAGCCTAGAGGAGACAATAGATGCATAAGAACTACCTTTTCTATTTCTGCTTCAAAATGTTTCCAAATAATTGATGGGGGAACACTATGTGTTTTATGGTATATTTCATAACAGAGAGATAGCATGATATATTATAGAACATCTCAAAATATCTCATAAAGTACCCTAAGGAAAAAAATGAGCACATGTCCCTAAAAGACTGAGGATACAGACCAGAAAAGCCCTCCACATGGCTGCATTTACATGAAACCATGTGCATTTTGAGTTCTACTCCACAAAATCTATAAATACACAAGATAGTATTTCATTCAACAGATATTCCAATGAAACATATTTTACAGGGAGATGAGAATGATACTGATCTTACATCTTCATGTGTCCCTAAGTCCCTCATCACATACCTCTAGGGAATTACCAAAAATGCAGTTTAAGAAGCTGCAATATAAGAAAAAGAACACTAAATTTTTGGTGCTGACCATTGGAATTTTAATCCTGATTATTTTCTTTTGGAAAAGTTATGTGAGACTCAGTTTTCTTGTTTGTAAGATTATAGTAATATTCTCTGTAAATATGGGAATGGTAGAAGAGAGATCTCCAGGAAGTTTGCCTCTCTCCAGGGAGGAAGAGTTTTGAGAAGTTTGTCAGTTTCAGAGTCACTTCACGTATGCCAGTGAGCAAGTCACTGAACACTAAGTTTTCTACAGGTGACGCTTTGTTTTTTCTCTCTTCCATGTCTGACCTGATCCTGGGCTTGCTTCCTGAAAGATCTCAAGTACCCTTTCCTGCACTCCCTCCTGTGGATAGCCAAACCTAGAATGGAAGATATCAGTATATCCTTGTAGGTGTTGAAAAATCACCTTAGGGCAGGTACTTCATGCCAAATTTCCAGAGTTATACTACTAAATATTATTTAATCCCCATTTATCTTTTTCTCTGTGTATATGTTCCTCTTAAGAGTCTCATGGGAACACTGGTGGGGCAAAGCAAGATTTGAACAGTGTTTACTTTTCTGGCTAAATAAATGTATCTGTGAGTGTGTGTTTAGATTTTATTTAGTTTTTCAATTAGTAATACAATTATAAAGCATAAATGGATTATTAGAGGAAAGAAAATCTCTCTTCTTTCTCTGATCTCCTATTACCCATTTACTTTCTTTAGAAGCAACCAATAATGCCAATATATTTTGCACAACTTTCCAGTTATTCTGTGCAATTTTAGATGTGTACATACATTTGTTTATTTACACAAGTGGTAGCATACTATATACATTGTTCTATCCACCTTATTTTTTTACTTAGCAATTTGTTTTGGAAATCTTTTCTAATCTGTCATGTAGAGCTGCTTCATTCTTTTTAATTGCTGCATAGTATACTAATATTTCAGTGTACCATAATAAATGTATCAATTTTCCCATTACTGTAAGTTTAGGTTGTTTCATAAGTTATGATATCACACATTAAATTCATGAAAGTATTACTATCCAGTTTGGTAATACCATTCATTTAATATGCATATTCTTTGACTCAACAATTTCAATTCTAGTAATTCATCTTTCAGAAATATTTATACAACTGTGCAATGATCTATTTATGATGATATTTATTGCAGAAGTTGTATGTGTACATGTTGCAAAAATAAATAAATAAAATAACTCATATAGAGCACTAAAAGCATGCAAATTAGTGTCAAGAATATTTACACCTGGCAGAGGAACCCAAGTGGACAGATTTTATTTTTTTAATTTATACACTTACGTACTTTCTATAAGCATGTAGCATTTTGTAAGACATAAATAGTTTCAGTAAACATTTTTCAATGCCACCATGATGTCCATTCCCCTCTCAGAAGGACCCTTGTGAGCCCTAAGTGAGATAATATGCATAAAGATCTTGTCTAATGAAGGTTCTGCACATGCTCAGCATACAGTCACCAACATAAATCCCTTTCTTTACACATGCAATTGAGTAACCGATCATAATTTAGTTTCAAGTCCTGCATTTCCAAGTACAGCCTTTGCGGCAACTTAATAATTCTATCAAGGAATTTGGGAAGTAAAAGGTAAAATCTCACTTGTTATTGTCATCCACTTCATGCATTTCAAATAACTCCATCTTGTCATTACTTGAAGTTTTGTGTTTCTTTGGTAATTCTGGTATAAAGAGCACAGTTTTCACATAATCCACCTGCACTGATTTTGAAGTTGCAACCTTTCTTATTGCTTCATCCAGGCCCTTCTGGCAACCTGGAAAGAGGAGAAAGACAAGTACTGCATTATCCCTTCCATATCAGCTAAAACTAACCCATGGGTCTTTTTCTTTTAACTCAGACTAGTTACCTTGAATCTGGAAAGTTTGCTCCCAATTGATAACCTGGGAGCATGACAGGACCTCCTCCAACTTGTCAGGAGCTTTGGTGAAGATGTGATAAGTGTTGGTATAATGATCCCGGTCATCTTTCATCTCCTGATATAACAAATATCAATCATATTTACATAGCACTACAATTTACAAAACGTTCTTGCATAGGTCTAGAATGCTAGAGATTCAATTGTTTAAACCATTTTCTGTTTTTCTAAGATAGGTATAGAAAATAGCCTTGGAGTCCCTTCAAGAATAACTCACTGTTAATACACTGAAGATAGTTTCTTTCTTTTAGGGCACTAAAGTGAGCTGCCCTTGAGAGGGTAAATAGTTCCATTGTCTAGAAAGGGAAGTGTACCCAAAATGGTGTATGTTAAGGACTTTTTTTCTTTTTTTTGAGACGGAGTCTTGCTCTATAACCCAGGCTGGAGTGCAGTGGCATGATCTCGACTCACTGCAACCTCCGCCTCACCAGAGCAATTCTCCTGTCTCAGCCTCCTGAGTAGCTGGGACTAGAGGAGCCCGCCACCACGCCTGGCCAATTTTTGTATTTTTAGTAGAGACGGGGTTTCACTATATTGGTCATGCTCGTCTACAATGCCTGACCTCAGGTGATCCGCCCACCTCAGCCTCCCAAAGCGCTGGGATTACAAGCGTGAGCCACCGTGCCCAGCATGTTAAGGATTTAAAAGAGAAGATGTCTAAGGTATGGAAAGAAATATAAAGAACAGGTTTGGCCAGGATGTGGGTTTTTGACGAGGTGACACCTGAGTTAATCCTAACCCAGCACTCTGGGGCTGGCTCAGTGATTGACTTTTGGTGTGTATCTGAATAAACTTTTGGAAAGAACCATTGTTCCAGAGTTAGTGTAGTACCTAGAATAGACAGCTCAAGCTCAGTCTGCCTCCACATGCCTGCCTACTCTCTGCATTGACACTTCCCACTGGGAGTCCTTGCAGTTAAAAACACTTCTTAATCATTTTCATCCATAGAAGTCTAGGTTGAGATATCTTGATGGAAAAGTTTGACTGAATGGAATCCTAATTTTATTTACACATCATGAATTATTGATTACTGGATCTAAGTTCAAATCTTATCTCTGTCCTATCTCCTCTCCCAAACAGCCCTTCCAAAACCTGCATACATCAATGGTACCAAGGTTCTTCTCACCGCCCCTCAATATCAGTTCCCTCATTGCCACGCAGAGAATGTCTAGAGAGTGACTGCCCTAGTATTCAATTGCTATTGCTCCTACCTCTTTCTGAGGCCGAGTAATGACCGTCTGGTAATCTGGCCAGGCATCTACCAGTACCTCCATTTTGAATGGGTTTTTATTTTTTATGTTGAATATGGCACCATATACCTAAAATGCACCAGAACAAAACAGGAGGGGATCAGTTTTTCTCTAATATAAGGTCTTTTATGTGGCATGGGAAATAAGAACAAGGGGTCTAGGAGGACTTAGGATGGGGCCAGTGCTTCCAGGATGCCTCATTGGACTACTCACTGAGTTATGCTGCAAGAGGGCTTAATAAGCAACCACAAAAATCCAAGTTAATACATGAATCATTAGGAATTGGCTTCCCTGACATTCATTTATTTTTTTTTTAATTAATGCCATTTTCTTCTTTCTTTATTTCATAACATACTATTTATTTGGCATCTTTTATGTATCAGGTCTGTGTTAAGCATGAGAAACTCAAAGGTGAATATGATATGGCCACAACCCCATAGTTATGTTTAGAAGAATAGAGAGTATATAGTTTAACCATTGTAGGACACACGGTCTGATAGATAAATGCATATGGTGGTATAGGATCCCAAGGAAGAAAAGCACTACCTGTCTAGGAAGCGATGGGGAGACTTACACAAGAAGTAATATCTGAACTGGGTCTTGATGAATAAGTAATGTCTTTTTCTGGCAAAATAGAGAATGAGAGCAAGTTATTACAAGTAGGAGAAAAAGCACAAGTGAAATGATTAAGGCTGTGGCAGATTATGTCATGCCTACTGAACTGTGAGGGGCTCAATAGTTGTAGCATGTGGTATATGGCAGGAGAATGTAGAAAGGCAAAATAGAAAAGGCCAGAGAATTTTGCATTAAACCCTGTAACCCAATTAAGCCTTGGAGATGGACTCTGCAAATTTGCTATGGTGAATTTTTCAAAGAGAGAGGGATATGATCCTATATGTGTCATATAGCTGACTCTCATTACCAAATTGTAGCTAGATTTTTAAGATTGGAAACAAGGAGATATTGAAATTACCTGGAAGAGATGAGGAAGTACACCAGAGACAGCAGAAGGATAAATTTAAAAGGAAGCAAAGTAGGTGATTGACTGGATATAGATATTAAGATCATCCGTGAACAGATTCTGACTTTAGACTTGCATTCCCATCTCTCCAGTAAGGTTCTGAACCCTAAATCTGTCCTCCTCTCAACTCAGCCCTCTCTCCTTTGATCTCCTTCTATTTCTTTACCTTTATAGATTCAGGGATGCTCTTTTCCAAGGATTTATACAGAATCTGCAGAATCTGAGGGTCATGAAGCACGAACATCTTATGTAGCACTTCAGCTTCCTTTTCTCAAGAAGATGCTCTAAGGAAATGAACACATGAACAAAAATACTATAATAGGTGTCCAGAAAGAAGAGGGAGGAGAAGTCACCAGGGATGTCATACACTGTTAGCAGTGACGGGCTTTAGAAATTATCTAGTCCAAACCTTTCAGTTAACAAATGAGAAACTAAAGCCCAGGGGTGCAACTAAACCTCAGGGATTCTTAGTAATCTCCATAAAATTCCACTTAAAAAGTAAAATATATCTGGTAAAATAAATCTCCCATGCCCATTTGATTCAAATCAGGTCAAGAATATGGAGAGTGAATGCCTTCAGCTGTCCAGATGCAAATGTCCAGCTGCCCCTCTGGAGAGCACACCCACCTCCAAGCACTGAAACATCTGCTCTAATGTTGCCATAGTATGGGTGCTATTTTCAGCTATCATGAAAGAATATAATAGTCTGGGAAAAAACTTGCAGAGTATATTGTGTGTAGTCCTTTTTCTCCTAAGGGAAAAAAAAACCATAGGAAGAAAAAACTGTTGATTAGGGGTGATACCACCAAGTAGAAATTGGCAAGATCTAGGTGTTGGAATTATGCGTTATCAATCTTAAAAATAGAGCAAACTCTTTTATTCAGTAAGTCCACATCTATAAACTCATCTCAGGGAATTAATAATAAATATGTTTTAAATGTAAAAATAAGAAAATGTATTGTAATATGATACTGTATATTAGATATAATACAAAATTCATTATGAAGAAATGATCAAGTTAATGATGGTATATCCAAATAATAGATTACCAGACAGCTATCAAAATAGTGTCTTTGAAAAGTATTTAATGACATAGGAAAACATCTGTGTCATAATGTCAGGAAAATATTTGATGTAATCCCAAATTAATAATATAAAGATGTGTAGGTGAATGGTTATCTGTGTATATATGCATGTGCATATACCTACCTGAAAGTCTTTCTGAAACAAAGTAGTATACAAATAAGATATACATATGAACTTTTGAACTGTCTTCCAGCCACATACACATGGCTGACAATATATATAATTATATAATATATATTTACATTATATATCTGACCTTTCATATGATATTTGGAGGCAATATATAAGAATGGCCATATTTTCTAAATACCAACAAATACAAAAATTTCTACACCATTTTGATGGCTTGCAAGGAAGCCATTAATATTTTTTGCAATCCTAGAAAACTCAGCACATATGATATCTATGTATGCATGCATGTATGTAAGTATATAGCCAGAATCAATATAAAAGGAAGCACAATGGTGAACAACATGGGCCTTGGAATCAAACAAACCAAAAATCCACCAGCAGCTCCTCTTCTGGCTATCTGGGTCACCTTAGGCAAGTCAAATTATTTGAATCTCTGACTCAGTTGCATTATCTATAAAATTGGGATCGTAATATTTACTTTGTAGGTTGTCATGAAGATTTCATTACCACAATAGGTATGTGAAGTGTTTAGTAGCATAGTGGTAAATTGTGTATATACAAGGTTCTGAAGGAAATTTTAAAGACCTTGAAATTCAGTGAAGGTGACCATTCCACCAGACAGAACCATAACTGAAGAAAACTGCAACTTCAAAGATGGACTATATGTAACTTGCTTGAATAAATCTATTGACAAAAAATAAACATTTGGAGGCAAACTGCAGATCTAGAACAAGCTACTGTGTTTCTGTCACTGTCTAGAATGATGGGTGCATTAACCAAATGGTACAGAATTCTGCCCATTCTGCAGGCTTTGGTAGCATATTTCCCCAGAGAAGAGTAATCTCCTTAGTAAGTGGTACCATGTCTTACTCTTCTTTGTTACTCGAACATCAAGCACAGCACTTAGCATAGTGTAAACATTAATAAACTTTTGTTCAGTGAATGAACAAATAGAATCAATGAAAGATAGAAATGGGGTTTTTAGAACACTTTTCCTCAAAGACTAAACATCAAGTCTCTTTGCTCCAGGCATAGTCAAGTTTCGGAGAAAAACGTGGCTGCTAACAGAAACTTTTAAAGCAGAAGAAAATGCCCAATAGTAGGGTTTTTTGCAGTGAAAAAAACTGTAGAGGATGCACAAAAATGTGGATTAAATAAAGGTTGTAAATGGGCTGTTGCCACTACCAATAGTACATGCTCTTCCACCCGCTTCCTTGTCACAGTCAGCTTCCCCCCATGGCAGGACCCTGATTTAGCTCCCACCAATGAGAGACACCTAGTTTCAACTTTCTCCAAGGTACCAAGACAGTAGAATCTTTATGGCTCAACCTGATCCAATAGTCCAATACAATATAATATGTTCTTCAATACATTATAATTGAGGATTATAAGAGAGTTACTATTGGATCAGATATTGTTTAACAAAATCAGAAAGGAAGAGGATCCAGTAGAAGAGATAGAAAAAGTGGCTAGAAAAATAATGTGAAAAACAAGGGAAGGATCTTAAAAGTCAAAATAGGAGAAACTTTCCAGGAAATAGTGACCAAAGAAATCAAAGTCTGCTGAGAAGCTAAAAGGAATGAATACTAAAAATGGCAGTGCATTTTGGAGTTAGGAGATGATTACTGACTTAGTAAGAGATGTGGATGGGAGAAGAAACCAGGTTATAGGGGTTGGAGACTAAATGAAATGTGAGGAAGTGAAGGTAACTTTTTCAAAGAGCTTGATCAGAAAAGGAAGAAGAACACTAGAGTATCAAGGGGAAGAAGAGAGATACAAAAACTCAAAGAAAGGCATTTCTCTTATTAGATGAGAGTTAGGCATACCTATACTAACTACAAGAGGTGATATGCAAGTAAGTGATAGGTCAATGTGTATAACAGGACATAGAAAGGTAACAGAAATTCATTGACCCTATATACAAAATGCCAACTACTATTTCAGCTTCTTTATGTTGATTAATTCATTTGATCACCAACCATAATTCTAAGCATAGTTGTTAAAATTAGTTTTGGACAGGAAGAATACCTCTTCCAGTGAGAAGTCAGAAAAAAATTTAGGATGGATGTAGATACAGGTGTATGTTTGTAGGTATACAGCAGGTCCTCAAATAATATCATTTTATTCAATGTCTTTTCATTATAATGTTGAAGAGAAAAAAATCAATTCCTGTCTGGACCACTGTCTATGTTCAGTTTGCATGTTCTCCTCAGGTCTGCGTGGATTTTCTCTGGATAATCCTGTTTCCTCTCACATCTCAAAAATGTGTACATTAGTTAATTGGCATGTCTAAATTGTCCCAGGATAAGTGAGTGTGTGTGTTTGTGTGTGTGTGCCCTGTGATGAAAGGGTGTCCAGTCCTCCAGTTCAGGGTGGATTCCTGCCTTGTGCTCTGAGCTACCAGGATAGGCTTCAGTCACTTGCACTCCCTGAACTGGAATAAGCCAGGTGAGAAATGAATGAATAAATGAAACATTCATAGTAAAACAAAAGTTCATAAAGTCTGTGATAATCATACAAATGCATAACAATAAACAATGCTGTGCAAAAAAACTTGGCAAACCCACCATATATGTGATTGATTTTTAACTTCATAGAGGCAAGAAGTGCTCCTTACAATGTTTGCTTTACAAACATTTATTTCTCAGTTTAGTCCACCACCACTGTGGTCACCATCACACACTGACTCACCAAAAATTAGTAAATAGTTACCTTACTTGTTTTTATTAATATTTCTTAAATATATATACAGCTTACATTTATTTCAAAGTTTTATATTAGAAGTATTTGAGGTCTTTGTTTATAAGTTTGGTGATGTTTTTGTGGCCAGAAATATGCTGTGGTAACTTAATTCTTGTTTATAATAATTAGCTTATGGTAAAATTGATTTTGTTATATGTTGTTTCATTTGAACTTCCAGTTTCCAAGAACCATCGACAATGTTAAGTGAGAACTTACTGCATATAAAAATACACAGGGTTAGAAAAAAACAGCAGAAAGTTGGCAAGTTATTTTTAATTATCTATATCCTGGAAAAGGTAAAATTTCTTCCTATTCCCCAAAACAGTTTTTAGAAGTGAATGGGCGAGGAAGTATGCCAAGAAAGTGCAGAGGAAAAGAATTAGGATTATATGGGAATAAACGGCTTTTGATGTTAATGGGAGAAAAAGTAGACTAGAATTAGCAAGGACTGGCAAGCATGCTTAGGATCGTGTAAAGATGGACACTACAATTTGGAAGTGTTACTCAACAATATATTGGGTTCAGCTCCCTGAGAGTAGAAGCAGAGAAGACAAATTAAAACAAACCAAGGTTGTGTTTTTCAGGGCTGGAGTACCAAAAAAGGATAAGGGACAAAGCATTTGAGAATATATAAATGAGAGATTGAAACTGACAAACTGTGACATCTAGGAGAGAGAAGAAAAAAAGTAAAGTAGGTTGGAGACAAATAAAGTGAGAAAATATAGGCAAAGCAATGGATGAAATTACTTGTTGAAGTCAAAGAATAGCAATGGTAATAGACAGGGGAAACTGTACTTACAAATGGGAGACTGGGGTCAGATATTAGACTATTAGAGGTTAAGATTTCAGAAGTATCCAAGGTAGATCAGTCTGGGATGTATGGCTGTTGGATTCAACTCCAAGTCAACAAAGTAGGAGCCAAGAAGGGAATGGAGTTTCAGGTGTCATAGGCATGAACAGGATGTAGCAGAAGTTTGTTGGAGAGAAAAATTACAGTGTCAGGTGCCAAATGTTTTAATGAATGGAGAGAAATTTGGCAGAGGGCAACAGAAAAGCATTGTTTTATTCCAGCCACATGACACAGATGGAAGAAGGAAGATTTTTCTATTCAAACAAACAAGTAATACTTTAGAAGCGAAATTGGAGGCAAGGAGAATATTGATTTTTTTCCCCACAATATTACTATGGAGATCTAGAGGGTGTCAGGGAAAGATATAAGCATATGGATAATTTACAATTCAAGGAAAACATTTGGACATTTTACAAATTTGAAAGGATACACACTGGCTATTTCTAAAGTATTTTTCAGCTTCAGGTACCTAAAACGTTTTGAGGAATTTGTTCTCAACATTGAGATCCTGGCGAGTGCTCCTTCCAAGGGTTTACAGGGGGAAAAGAAATAAATTAACAAATACAAATGAATTAGAGCAAGAATCATAATTAATTGAAATGCTGAGGGGAAAAAAGGCTGCTCTAAACAATTCTGTTTACCTGAAGTTTCTTCGTAGACCTGTAGGCACACCACCTGCTGCACTTGCTCAGTATGTCAGTGGAAAGGTTTCTGTAGCTAACACTCTGTGGATTCAGATACACTAAACTTCAACTGACTCCTGTCGTCACTCCTTAGCATAAAGCTTCAAGAAGTTATGGCTTCTTGTAGATCAAACCAGACGTTCTGTCCATTGACAGGAAGTCAGAGGCTTTGTGGTCCAGAGGAGGACTGAGAATGTGTTCTGCACTGAGCGGCTTCTACAATTATAATAAGTTTTACACCAGAAGCCTTTGATTTATACATAACCACCTATAGCTGAATGGCTATTCTAGAACAATATTAAGTCAATTTTACATAGCACAGCTGCAGTCTTATTTGAATGATGACAGTAGAGCAAACAAAGGGTTGGAAATTTTGGTTTCAATGCAAAATACCTTGCCTAATACTTTCAAGCATTTGTGGCTTGGAAAATGCCAAGAATGCCTCAAGGAAGTTACTGTAATAATGAGAACTCAGCTTCATATACCTTGTCCTCTGGTTGTCTAAAGTGGAAGAATAGGGAGGGAAATTATAAATGTAAGAAGAAAAAGCAATTACTGGAGAAGAGATTAGGAAGGACTGGAATTAGCTTTGTAGAGAAACAGAGACAAAAATTGTTTTTCAATGTGTATTCCTCACACCATCTACTTCAAGATCAACTGGGCTTGCTTGTTAACAATACAAGAACTTTTTCAGATCAGGTAAATCAGAGGCTCCCAGAATGCCTGGCAATGTGTATCTTATAAAAAGCTATCTAAAAGAGTCTGATCTACATTAACATTTTGGAGACATTGAGACTGAAAATGTGAAAACAGAAGTTATAAAATTTTTATGCTGGATGCAGTGGTTCACACCTGTAACACCAGCTACTTGGGAGGCTGAAGCAGGAAGATCACTTGAGGGCAGAACTCTGATATGAGCATGGGCAATCTAATTAAACCCCAGTCTTTAAAGTTTTGTGTTTTTAATTAGCCAGGTATAGTGGCATGTGTTTATAGTCCCACCTACTCAGGAGACTAAGATGGAAAGATTACTTGAACCCAGAAATTCAAGATCGCAGTGAGCTGTGATTTCACCACTGTACTTCAGCCTGGGAAACAGGGTGAGACACCATCTCTAATTAAAAATATATATATTTACCCACTTTCTGGAACTGAAAGCAACTTCACAAATTTTAATTATTTATGACATGAGAAAAGCAAAAGTTATTTTTACACAAATAAGAAAGATGTTGCTGAGAAAAAATAAATGTCTTTCCCCAGGTTACAAAAATAACCAGTGGGATAGTCTGGAATATGAAGCCAAATATCAAATTATTTTAATGACATT
Source organism: Cacajao melanocephalus (assembly GCA_963573385.1). NCBI lineage: Eukaryota > Metazoa > Chordata > Mammalia > Primates > Pitheciidae > Cacajao > Cacajao melanocephalus. Next base: position 28,137 of record CAUYLG010009872.1, read on the forward strand.
AAGATCCTGCAGAGAGTGATTCTCTACACTTGGGCAGTTTATATCTTCTTACAAATGCAAATAATCTACTCCAGAGGACATATTAAAAATTTTTCAATGAGGATTTGATACTATCTGTACATGCTTGCTATGTAAGGCATTGAGTTTTATAGTTTTAGTTACTCTACTTTTTGAACAGAAGTGGTTCACAAAATCTATCAAGGAATTTTTACATATTTATAATTGTAAATGATTAATTTGTTAAATCTATAATATCAAATTGTATAGAGTTATACAATAAATTAATTAATCATCCTTTTAGAAAAATGGTCCATTTCAACTAGTCAATACATATTTTTCATTCCACAATTGACAGCACACTGTGGATAGTTGAGAGAACACAATTTTTTATTCTATACTGAGTATTACATAAGTAATTTCTTGAGCCATAAAATATTTTATAAAGATAGTTTACGAGGTGAAGAGGTAGAGGAGCGAAAAAAAGAAAAAAAAAGATAGTTTACACTGGGGAGGAGAAGCAAAGCAAGTTGGCAGAATAGAAGGCTCCACTAATCACCTCTCCACATCCCACAAGGCACCAAGTTAACAACTGCACATAAAACACACCTTCATGAGAACCAAAAATCAAGGTGAGCACTCATAGTACCTGGTTTTAACCTCGTATCACTGAAAGAGGCACTGAAGAGATTAAAAAAAACAACAACAACAACAGTCCTGAATTACCAACCCCTATCCCTACCAACTTCAGCAACAGTAGTGTGGCATAGAGAGCATCTCTGCACACAGGATGAGAAAGAACACAGCAATTATGAAGCGTTGAACTCATTGCTGTCATGTTAGGCGGAAAGGAAAATTAGACCAAACCCAGCTGACACCTGCGCACAGAGGCAGAGGGAACATTTAAACCACTCCTAACCAGAGGGGAATCACCAATCCCAGCAATCAGAATTTCAGTGCCTAAAAACCTCAACACAGAGGGACTACAGTGCTTTGAGTCTCCAGGTAAATTTGAAAGGTAGACTATACCATAAGGACTGGCACTCTTAGGTGAATCCTAGTGCTGAATTAGGCCCAGAAATTGTGGACTGGGGGGACACCTGACATACTGAGACACCAGCTGGATCAGCCAAAGGAGTGCTTGTATTACCCCTCCCCTAACCCCAGGCTGCATAGCTTGCAGCTTTAAATTTACATTTATTGAGAAATTAACAATATGTCAGGTACATTCTAACTTCTTAGTATATTGTTTCATTTGGTTCTCACAAAAACTCTATGAAGTAATCATTATTATCCAGATTTTATAGAGAGGGAAACTGAAATGCAAATAGGGTAAATAGCTTGCTCAAAATTGCACAAGATTAAATAGGCGAGCCAGGAATAAGGACCCAGAACTTTTGCCAAGAGCTCTCAAGTGAGATGTACAGACAAATATTGTTCTTCTAATTGCTATCAGCTATTTGAGACCATATTACCTGCTAGTTTCCTTGTTGATGTGGAAGCCTCTTTAATCCTTAACTACTTCCCTGAAGGCTCTGTCTCCAAATACAGTCACACTGGGGGTTGGGCCTTCAACATGTGAATTTTGAAGGAACACAATAACACAATATAGTCCTTAACAGTCGTTCTGTTCCCAAGCTGAATGCTAAGGGTCTTTCCTCAATAATGGATTCTTTTTTGCTTAAGACAGCCAGAGAATTGCTTGTAACCAACAATGCTAATGGGCAGTGTCTCTATATGATAGCAATAATTTGGTATTCATTTATTTGGTGTTCCTTTGATTTGTAAATGTAATTAAGAATCATTTAGTCATTTATTCAAACATAGTTTTACCACTGCCATTTAACCCCTCTGTGACTTTGGATGAATTCATCTAAATAACAGTTCCTTTATCTACAAAATATAGACAATTATACTGACCTCAAGATATTTTTAAGGATTTTGGGCTATATGAATATATATAATTATTAAATATCCTGACAAATACAATTGACCCTTGAACATCATAGGTGTGAATTGTACGGGTCCACTTATAGGTGGATATTTTTCAATAAATAGTCAACCCTCCATATTGGTAGATTCCACATCTGCAACAAAATACAGATTAAAAATATGGTGTTTGCAGGATTCAAAACCGGTGTACACAGACGACAGGCTTCCTATACGAAGTTTCCATAGAGCCAATGTCAGGACTTGAGTATGAGCGGATTTTAGTGTCATTGAGGGGTCCTAGAACCAATTCCTCCAAAATACTGAGAGATGATCATAGTATCAACTTGCAGTATCATATGTTTGGATGGGCTCTGATACCTGTTAGAAAATGATGGCCGGGAGAAAAAGAAATTACTATTTAATATTTTGTTTTCAAAACTGGGACTGTGAAACAAAGCTATTTCATTTTTTGTTTTTTTTTGTATGTAAAATTTTTTTGAATAATTAACTGTGAATGAAAATTGTATATATTTATTGAGTACAACATGGTGTTTTAAAATATGTATACATTGTAAAATGGTACACTAAAGATAATTAATATATGCATTATCTCATATACTTTATATGTTTTGGTGAGAACACTTAAAATGTATTCTCATAACAATTTTCATAAAATAGTATTTTTAAATACAGTCATCATGCTGTACAATAGATTCATTGGACTGCTCCTACTGTCTAACTGAAATTTTGCATACTGTGACCATCTCCCCAATCCCTACCCACTCCTCCAACCTCTAATAAGCACCATTATACTCTCTGCTTCTATGAATTTAACTTTTTCAGATTTCACATATAAGTTAGATAAAGTGGTTTTCATCCTTCTGTGCCTGTTTACTTCACTTAACATAATGTACTCCAAGTTCGTCTATGTGGTTTCAAATGACAGAATTTCCTTCTTTTAAAAAGCTAAATCGTATTTTATTGTGCATACATACCACATTTTTAATGTTCATAAGTCTGTTGTTAGATGCTTAGGTTGATTCTATGTCTTGGATATTGTTAATAATTCTACAACGTACAAGAAAATGCTGATATCTCTTTAACTTACAGGTATACCTCAGAGATATTGAGGGTTCAGTTCCAGATCACTGCAATAAAGTGAATATTTCAGTAAAGTAAGTCACATGAACTTTACGGTTTCACAGTGCATATAAAAGTTATTTTATTATTTTTAATTTTTTTATTATACTTTAAATTCTGGAGTACATGTGCAGAACGTGCAGGTTTGTTACATAAGTATACATGTGCATGGTGGTTTGCTGCATCCATGACTCCATCATCTCCATTAAGTATTTCTCCTAACGCTATTCCTCCTCTCCCCCCAACCCCTGCCATCCCTCCCCTAGCCCTCCACCCCCTGACAGGTCCTGGCATGTGATGTTCTCCTCTCTGTGTCCACATGTTCTCATTGTTCAACACCCACTTATGAGTGAGAACATGTGGTGTTTCGTTCTCTGTTCTTAGGTCAGTTTGCTGAGAATTATTATTTCCAGCATTATCGATGCCCCTGCAAAGGACATGGACTCATCCTTTTTTATAGCTTCATAGTATTCCATGGTGTATATTTGTCACATTTTCTGTATCCTGTCTCTCATTGATGGGCATTTGGGTTGGTTCCAAGTCTTTGCTATTGTGAATAGTGCTGCAATAAACATATATGTGCATGTGTCTTTATAATAGAGTGCTTTATAATCCTTTGGGTATATACCCAGTAATTAGATTTTTGGGTCAAATGGTATTTCTATATCTAAATCCTTGAGAAATCACCACACTGTCTTCCACAACGGTTGAACTTACTTACCCTCCCACCAACAGTGTAAAAGCATTCCTATTTCTCCACATCCTCTCCAGCATCTGTTGTCTCCTGATTTTTTAATGATCACCATTCTAACTGGCATGAGTTGGTATCTCAATGTGGTTTTGATTTGCATTTCTCTAATGAACCAGTGATGATGAGCTTTTTTCTATATGTTTCTATATGTTTCTTGGCTGCATAAATGTCTTTTTTTGAGAAGTGTCTGTTCATACCCTTTGCCCACTTTTTGATGGGGTTGTTTATTTTTTTCTTGTAAATTTGTTTAAGTTCTTTGTAGATTCTGGATATTAGCCGTTTGTCAGATGGGTAGATTGAAAAATTTTTTCCATTCTTTTGGTTGCTGGTTCACTCTAATGATTGTTTCTTTTGCTGTACAGAAGCTCTTAAGTTTAATTAGGTCCCATTTGTCTATTTTGGCTTTTGTTGCCATTGCGTTTGGTGTTTAAGTCATGAAATCCTTGCCCATGCCTATGTCTTGAACGGTATTTCCTAGGTTTTCTTCTAGCGTTTTTATGGTGTTAGGACTTATGTTTAAATCTTTAATCCATCTGGAGTTAATTTTTGTATAAGGTGTAAAATAAGTGATCCAGATTCAGCTTTCTGCACATGGCTAGCCAGTTTTCCCAACACCATTTATTAAATAGGGAATCCTTTCCCTGTTACTTGTTTTTGTCAGGTTTGTCAAAGATTGGATAGTTGTAGATGTGTGGCATTATTTCTGAGGCCTCTGTTCTGTTCCATTGGTCTATATCTCAGTTTTGGTACCAATACCATGCTGTTTTGATTACTGTAGCCTTGTAGTATAGTTTGAAGTCAGGTAGTGTGATGCCCCAAGCTTTTTTTTTTTTTCCTTAGGATTGACTTGGCTATGCAGGTTCTTTTTTGGTTCCATATGAAGTTTAAGGAGGTTTTTTCCAATTCTGAGAAGAAAGTCAATGGTAGCTTGATGGGGATAGCTTTGAATATATAAATTACTTTGGGCAGTATTGCCATTTTCATGATATTAATTCTTTCTAAATATGAGCACAGAATGTTTTTCCATCTGTTTGTATTTTCTCTTATTTCCTTGAGCAGTAGCTTGTGGTTTTCCTTGAAGCAGTCCTTCACATCCCTTGTTAGTTGTATTCCTAGATATTTTATTTTTTTGTAGCAATTGTGAATGAGAGTTCACTCATGATATGACTTTTTCTTTGTCTATTACTGGTGTATAGGAATGCTTGTGATTTTTGCACATTGATTTTGTATCCTTAGACTTTGTTGAAGTTGCTTATCAGCTTAAGGTTTTGGACTAAGACAATGGGGTCTTCTAAATATACAGCATGTCATCTGCAAATAGAGACAATTTGACTTCTTCTTCTCCTAATTGAATACTCTTTATTTCTTTTTATTGCTTTATTGCCCTGGCCAGAACATCCAATACTATGTTGAATAGGAGTGGTAAGAGAGGGCATTCTTGTGATGACCTGCAAAGAGACTTAGACTCCCACACAATAATAGTGGGAGTCAACATTAGACAGATCAACTCCACCGTCAACATTAGACAGATCAACAAGACAGAAAATCAACAAGGATATCCAGGACTTGAATGCAGAACTGGAACAAGTAGACCTAGTAGACATCTACAGAACTCTCCACCCCACAGCCACAGAATATACATTCTTCTCAACATCACATTGCACTTACCCTAAAATTGACCACATAATTGGAATTAAAACACTCCTCAGCAAATAAAAAAAAAGGAAATCATAACAAACAGTTTCTCAGAATGACAGTGCAATCAAATTATATCTCAGGATTAAGAAACTAACTCAAAACCACACAACTTCATAGAAATTGAACACCTGGCTCCTGAATGTTGACTGGATAAACAATGAAATGAAGGCAGAAATAAAGACGTTCTTCCAAACTGAAGAGAACAAGGACAAAATGTACCAGAATCTCTTGGACACATTTAAAGCAATGTCTACAGGAACATTTATAGCAATAAATGCCCACATAAGAAACAATGAAAGATTTAAAATCGACACCCTATCATCAAAACTGAAAGAGCTAGATGAGCAAGATCAAAAAAACTCAAAAGCTAGCAGAAAACAAGAAATAACTAAGATCAAGCAGAACTGAAGGAGATAAAGACACAAAAAACCCTTCAAAAAATCAATAAATCCAGGAGCTGGTTTTTTGGAAAGATCAACAAAATAGACAGACCACTAGCCAGATTAATAAAAAAGAAAAGAGAAAATAATCAAATAGATGCAATAAAAAATGATAAAGGGGAAGTCACCACATATTCCACAGAAATACAAACCACCATCAGAGATTACTACAAACAACTCTATGCACATAAACCAGTTAACCTGGAAGAAATGGATAAATTCATGGACACTTCCACCCTCCCAAAACTAAACCAGGAAGAAGTTGAAACCCTGAATAGACAATAACAAGGGCTGAAGTTGAGGCAGCAATTAGCCTATTAACCAAAAAAAGTCCAGGTCCAGACGGGTTCATAGCTGAATTCTACCAGTTGTACAATGAGGAGCTGGTACCAATCCTTCTGAAACTGTTCCAAACAATACAAAAAGAAGGAATCCTTCCTAACTCATTTTATGAGACCAACATCATCCTGATACCAAAACCCAGCAGAGAGTCAACAAGAAAAGAAAACTTCAGGCCAATCACCATGATGAACATAGATGCAAAAATCTTCAATTAAATACTGGCAAACCGATTGCAACAGCACATCAAAAAGCTTATCCATCACAATCAAGTAGGCTTCCTCCAGGGGATGCAAGGCTGGTTGAACATACACAAGTCCATAAACATAATCCACCACATAAATAGAATCAAAGACAAAAACCACATGATTACCTCAATAGATGCAGAGAAGGCCTTCAACAAAAGTCAACAGCCCATTAGGCTAAAAACTCTCAATAAACTAGGTATTGATGGAACATATCACAAAATAATAAAAGCTATTTACAACAAACCCAATGCCAATATACTGAATGGGCAAAAACTGGAAGCTTTCCCTTTGAAATATAGCATTAGACAAGGATGCCCTCTCTCCACTCTTATTCAATATGGTACTGGAAGCTTTAGCCAGAGCAGTCAGGCAAGAAAAAGAAATAAAGGTATTCGATTAGGAAAGGAGGAAGTCGAATTGTCTCTATTTGCAGATGACGTGACTGTGTATTTAGAAGACCCTATCAGCTCAGCCCAAACTCTCCGGAAACTGATAAGCAACTTCAGCAAAGCCTCAGGATACAAAATCAATGTAAGAAATCACAAGCATTCCTATACTCCAATAACAGACAAACAGAGAGCCAAATCAAGAAAGAACTCCCATTCACAATTGCTTCAAGAAAAATAAAATACCTTGGAATACAACTAACAAAGGATGTAAAGGACCTCTTTAAGAAGAACTACAAACCATTGTTCAAGGAAATAAGAGAGGACACAAACAGATGGGAAAACATTCCATGCTCATGGTTAGGAAGAATCAACATTGTCAAAATGGTCATACTTCCCAAAGTAATTTATAGATTTGATGCTATCCCCATCAAACTACCAATGTCCTTCTTCACAGAACTGGAAAAAAACAACTTAAACTTCATATGGAACCAAAAGAGAGCCCATATAGCCAAGGCAATCCTAAGTAAAAAGAACAAAGCTGGTGGCATCACGCTGCCAGACTTCAAGCTATATTACAAGGCAACATTAATCAAAACAGCATGGTACTGGTATCAAAACAGAGATATAGACCAATGGAACAGAACAGAGGCCTCTGGAGCAACACCACACATCTACAACCATCTGATCTTTAACAAACCTCACAAAAACAAGCAATGGGGAAAGGATCCCCTGTTTAATAAATGGTGTTGGGAAAATTGGCTAGCAATGAGCAGAAAGCAGAAACTGGACCCCTTCCTGACACCTTACACTAAACTTAACTCCAGATGGATCAAGGACTTAAATATAAGACCTAATACCATAAAAACCCTAGAGGAAAACCTAGCAAAACCATTCAGGACATAGGCATAGGCAAGGACTTCATGACTAAAACACCAAAAGAAATGGCAACAAAAGCCAAAATAGACAAATAGGACCTAATTAAACTTCAGAGATTCTGTACAGCAAAAGAAACCACCATTAGAGCCAACCAGCAACCAACAGAATGGGAAAAAAATTTTGCAATCTACCCATCTGACAAAGGGCTAATATCCAGAATCTACAAAGAACTGAAACAGATTAACAAGAAACAAACAAACCCATCCAAAAGTGGGTGAAGAATATGAACAGACACTTTTCAAAAGAAAACATATGTGAAGCCAACAAACATATGAAACAATGCTTATCATCACTGGTCATTAGAGAAATGCAAATCCAAACCACATTGAGATATCATCTCATGCCAGTTAGAATGGCGATCATTAAAAAATCTGGAGACAACAGATGCCGGAGAGGATGTGGAGAAATAGGAACACTTCTACACTGTTGGTGGGAGTGTAAATTAGTTCAACCATTGTGGAAGACAGTGTGGTGATTACTCAAGGGTCTAGAAATAGAAATTTCATTTGACCCAGTAATCCCATTACTGGGTATATACTCAAAGGACTATAAATTATTCTATTACAAAGACACATGCATGCACATGTTCATTGCAGCACTGTTTACAATAGCAAAGACCTGGAAGCAACCCAAATGCCCATCAATAATAGACTGGACAAAGAAAATGTGGCACATATACACCATGGACTACTATGCAGCCATAAAAAACAATGAGTTTGTGTCCTTTGCAGGGACACGGATGAACCTGGAAACCATCATTCTCAGCAAACTGACACAAGGAAAGAAAATCAAACACAGCATGTTCTCACTCATAGGCAGGTGTTGAACAATGAGAACACTTGAACACAAAGAGGGGAGCATCACACACTGGGGTCCGTTGAGGGGGGCTGTGGGAGGGATAGTGGGAGGGAGGGTGGAGGAGGGATAACATGGGGAGAAATGTCAGGTATAGGTGATGGGCAATGGTGGCAGTAAACCACCTTGCCACGAATGTACCTATGCAATAGTCTTGCATGATCTGCACATGTACCCCAGAATCTAAAGTACAATAAAAAAATTAATAAAATAAAAAATAAATAAAATACTTTAATGCTAAAAAAATGCTAATTATCATCTGAGCTTTCAAAGAGTTGCAATCTTTTTGCTGATGCAAGGCCTTATTTCAGTGTTGATGGCTGCTGACGAGGGTGGGACTTACTGAAGGTTAATGTAGCTAAGGCAATTTCTTAAAATAAGATGACGATTAAGTCTGCTGCATTAATTAACTCTTCCTTTCACAAAAGATTTGTCTGTAGTACGTAATGCTGTTTGGTAACATTTTACTCACAGTAAAAATTCATTCAAAATTGGAATCAATCCTTTCAACCCCTGCCACTGCTTCAATTAGGTTTGTGTAATATTAGAAATCCTGTTGTAATTTCAGCAATGTTCACAGCGTCTTTACCAGGAGTAGTTTCCAGCTTAAGAGACCACTTTCTTTGCTCATCCATAAGAAGCAATGTCTTATCCATTCAGGTTTTATCATAAGATGCGGCAATTCTGCAGACCTTCAGGCTCCATTTCTAATTTTTGTTCTCTTGTCATTTCCACCACATCTGCAGTTACTTCCTCCATTAAAATCTTTAACACTTCAAACTTATCTGCAAGGATTAGAATCAGTTTCTTCCTAATTCCTGTTAATGTTGATATCTTCATCTCCTCCCATGAATCATGAATGTTTTTAACGGCATGTGGAATGGAAAATCCTTCCCAGAGGTTTTCAATTTACTTTGCTCTGATCCATCAGAGAAATCACAATGTATTGCAGCTATAGCATTACAGAATGTATTTCTTAAATAATAAGACTTGAAAGTTGAAATTACTCCTTCATCTATGAACTGCAGAATGAATGTATGTTAGCAAGCATGAAAGAAAAATTAATGTCCTTGTATGTCTACATCAGAGCTCTTGAATGAATACGTGCATTGTCAATGAGCAGTAATATTACAAAAATGATATTTTTTTTCCTGAGCAATAGGCTTAAAATATTCAGTAAACCATGTTATAAATAGATGGTGCTGTAATCTAGGCCTTGTCCTTCCATTTATAGAGCACAGGCAAAATATATTTAGCATCATTCTTAAGAGCCTGGGATTTTTTAAATGTCTAAGTGAGCATTGGCTTCAACTTAAAGTCACCAGCTGCACAAACTCCTAATGAAAACGTCAGCCTGTCCTTTGCAGCTTTGAAGTTAGGCATTGACTTCCCCTTTCCAGCTGTCCGAGTCCTAGATGGCATCTTCTTCCAATAGAAACCAGTAACATCTACCTGGGAAATTTGTATTTTGGTGTAGCCACCTTTATCAATTATCTTAGCTAGATCTTCTGGATAAACCTGCTACAGTTTCTACATCAGCACTTGCTACTTCCCTTTGCACTTTTATGTTATGAAAATGGGCTGGGTGCAGTGGCTCATGCCTGTAATCCCAGCACGTTGTGAAGCTGAGGTGAGTGGATCACCTGAGGTCAGGAGTTGGAGACTAGCCTGACCAACGTGGTGAAACTCTGTATCTACTAAAAAAAAAAAAAAAAAAAATCAGCCAGATGTGGTAGTGGGTACCTGTAATCCCAGCTATTTGGGAGGCTAAGGGAGGAGAATTGCTTGAGCCCAGGAGGTGGATGTGGCAGTGTGCCCAGATCTCCATGTCACTGTACTCCAGTCTGAGGAACAAAGTGAAACTCTGTCCAAAAAACAAGAGAGAAAGAAAGAAAGAAAGAAAGAAAGAAAGAAAGAAAGAAAGAAAGAAAGACAGAAAGACAGAAAGAAGGAAGGAAGGAAGGAAGGAAGGAAGGACGGAAAGAAAGAAGAAAGAAGAAAGAAAGAAAGAAAGAAAGAAAGAAAGAAAGAAAGAAAGAAAGAAAGAAAGAAAGAAAGAAAGAAAAGAAAGAAAGAGAAAGAAAGAAAGAAGGAAAGAGACAGAAAGAAAGAAAGAAAAAGGAAGGAAGGAAGGAAGGAAGGAAGGAAGGAAGGAAGGAAGGAAGGAAGGAAGAAGAAAATGGCTTCTTTCCTTAAACCTCTGCTAGCTTCCAACTTTTTTCTGCAGCTTCCTCACCTCTCCTAGCCTTCAAATAAGTTAAAAGAGTTAGAGTCTTGCTCTGGATTAAGCCTTGCTTTTTGAATGTTTTGGCTAGTTGAATTTTCTATCCAGAGCACTAAAACTTGCTCCAAAACAGCAATAAGGCTATTTTGCTTTCTTATCATTTATGTGTTCACTGGATTAGCACTTTTAATTTCCTTCAAAGATTTTTGCTTGCATTCACAACTTGGCTAATTGTTTGGTATAAAAGGTATAGCTTTTGGACTATCTTGGCTTTTGACATGACTTCCTCACTATGCTTAATCATTTTTAGCTTTTTGTTTAAAATGAAAGACTTCTAACTCTTCCATTCACTTGAATACTTATACTTAACCACTGTATGGTTAATAATTGGCCTAATTTAAATGTTGTGTCTTAAGGAATCGGGAGGCTGGAGGAGAGGGAAAGAGTCTGGGAAGAGTCAGTAGGAGAGACAGTCAGAACACACACAACATTTATGAATTAAATTTGCTGTCTTATATGGGTGCAGTTTGTGGTGCTCCAGAACCGCTAAAATAGTACCATCAAAGGTCTGATCACATATCACCTTAACAGACACAATAATAAGGAAAAAATCTGAATATTGCAGGAATTACCAAAATGTAACACAGACAGGAAGGGAGCACATCTGTTGGAAAAATGGTGCCAAGTAGACTTGCCTGATGCAGGGTTGGCACAAACCTTCTATTTGTAAAACTACAGTACCTGTGAAGTACAATAAAGTAAAGTGAAATAAAATGAGGTGTGCTTGTACTGATTTCACTACCTTTAAACATATAATATATGCAGTAGAGATTGCTGGATCATATGATAGTTCTATTTTTAGCCTTTTGAGGAACCTCTGTAGTGTTTTGCATCCCGGCTATACTAATTTATATTCCCACCAACAGTACCACAAGGGTTCTCATTTCCTCACATCCTCTCCGATAGTTGTTATCTTTCATCCTCTTGGTAATAGCAATTCCAACAGGTGTGAGGGGATATTGTGGTTTTAATTTGCATTTTCTTGATAATGAGTACTGTTGAGCATTTAAAAAAGAAACCCTGTTGGTTCTTTTTATGTCTTCTTTTGAGAAATGTCTATTCAGGTTGGTGGTGGGGAGCTAGCAGCAGCTGCCTGGGGAGGGGGTGTCGGCACACCACAGCATGCTATGCTGGGTGATCCTGGCACCAGGAACAGCTTCCTCCTCATCCCAGTGCCTAGACCTGGAGAAGCCCCTTCTCATCCTTCTCACTCATCCTCCTGGGGCGAGGTGAGTAAGCTGACCTGCCCCATGCATGGGGAGCCCAGAGCCAGGACCCCTACCACTAGTGCTGCAGAGTGAGCTTCACTTCCTTTCCAGGACACATCTGTGAGCCACTACCCCAGGTTGTGTTGATGTCTTATTGCTGTTCCTCCAAAACAGTAGTAAGGCCATTTTGCTTTTTTATCATTCATGTTTTCACTGGACTAACACTTTTAATTTCCTTCAGAATTTTTTCCTTGCACTAAAATATGTCTTCGTATTGATATCCTGGCTCCAGACTCCCAAACTTGCTTCTTTCATCATTCATGTTTTCACTGGACTAGCACTTTTAATTTCCTTCAGAATTTTTTCCTTACACCAAAATTTGTCTTTGTATTGACATCCTGGCTCCAGACTTTCCAAACCCAGATAAGCAGTGACCATTCAGCATACCCAAGATCCCTTTCTCACTGTTGCCTCTCTCCTGACTTACCTCTCATTCCCTACTCTTTCTCCCTCCTCAAAAAAACAAGCAAAACAAACAAACAAACAAAAACTACCTTATTCAAGGAATTAGGTGGGTGAAGAATGATGGACAACATTGGAGGTTAGGATTAAAAACATACACAAAAATTAAAAAGTTAAAATGCATTTGTTTTCTCTACACTGGCTAAGACTATTGCTCTACATTATCAATCTTAATGTCATGTGTCTGTGTGAATGTAGTGTGGATTTGAGTAGCATTGTGTGTGAGTGGCTCCACAAGTACCTTCTAGTACAGCCCCTCAGTTTAAAGAAGAAAGGGATTAGGGGGAAACTACACAAAGCTTTCCGTTCCTTTACCTAATGAACATCGTTCTAACAACTGTAGATGAGCCTACTTTGGGAACAGCCCTTCTTGCCTTGTGTTTATTCTTAGGGCACACCTTCAGCCACTCCATGCCCAGTGTATCTCATTCCCAAGTGAGGATTAGTGAGCTAGAAATTTAACACTTTTCTGCAACTTTAAACTTGGATTCTGCTTTGTTATAAATTTTTCCACCCTTCTTCTGTCAAAGATGCATAATTGAGCTTTTAAAAAAATATTGGATTAAATAAGCCCTTCTCTTTCCACCTGTCTCCGGGGAATGTAAGCTGATGGTTCTTAAGATATTGAATTTTGTTTACTATCCACTGTTCTTTAGCCAGAATTCTCTAGTGATCTAAAGCAATGTGACTGAAGACCAGGTTTTAAATTATGTGTTGAAAAGTTGCCTTATATTTTAAAAGGAAAAAAATTACCTGATTTATATTATGCCAGATGACAGCAACATGAAGTCCTAATATATTGTTCTCAGTTGTTTTCCTGCCTACTGTGAACTCTGGTACTTCCGTGTCCCTGAGCTCTCAGGAGTACCTACAGCTTCTGGTGCAACGTCTTCTCCCAAAGTGTCAGCCACCATTTCACCCAAGGCCCTCTTCCAATTCTTGCTTTTCTGAGTCAGATTTAGAGAGCACCACTGTCTCCCCTTATCCCTCAGTTTATCTCCAAACCAGATATTCTTGCTATATTTTTCTTCTCACTACCTCCCTCTGAAAGGTGAGCTGCCAGATACCAATTTGGGAGCTTTAAGTCAAACAACCTCAAACCCATTTCTTCCTGTGTAGGGGTGCAAGTCTCTGAAGCTCTTCATTCCTACCCCTAGTCTGTGTAGGAAACATACTGTAATCCCCCTGCCCCAAAACTGCCATTGCCTTTGGTGTGAGATGTTCCTTTTTTCCTAGTTCAACTTGAGTCCCTCACTCCTCTGCTAGCCAACCCCCATCCAGCAATAAGGATCCAAGTCCTAGTCCCCTATTCACACTCCCTGCCTCCATTCCACGCTACCCTAGGGAATACTTGGATTCTCCACTTTGACCACATACTGTAGCATTCATTCTCTATCTCTCTCATCTTCTCACCTGTGGTGGTTTATGTGTATGATGAAGTTTTTAAGGTTATTATAAACTAGTAGAAAGAGAAAAACAACAACAACAATGAAACTCAGAGAGAGAGAGAGAGATCTTTTCAGGGTCTTTGCCCATTTTAATTTGGATTGTTTTCTTACTATTAAGTTTCCTATTATTTTCAATATTAACCTCTTATCAGATGTATGGTTTGCAAATATTTTCTTCCATTCCATAGGTTGCCTCTCCACTCTGATGATTGTTTCCTTTGCTGTATAGAAACTTTTTTAGTTTGTTGTAATCCCATTTGTCTATCTTGGCCTTCATTATCTGTGCTTTATGGATTCTATCCAAAAATCATTGCCCCAACTAATATCAGGAAGCTTTTCTCCTATGTTTTTTTCTAGTGGTTTTGCAGTCTCAGTTGTTACATTTAAGTCTTTAAATCATTTTGGGTTGATTTTTGTACTTGGTGTGAGATAAGGTCTAATTTCAATTTTCTGCATGTGGATATGCAGTTTTTTTCAACACCGTTTATTAAAAAGACTGTTCATTCCCCATTCATGTGCTCTTGGCAACTTTGTCAAAATTGATCATCTAAAATGCATGTGTTTATTTCTGGACTTTCTATTCTGTTCCATTGCTCCATGTTTCTGTTTTAATGCCAATACCATCCTGTTTTGATTACTATTGCTTCATAGTACATTTTGAAGTTAGGTAGTGTGATATCTCCAGCTTTGTTCTTTGTTCCTCATGATTGCTTTTGTTCTTAGGGATCTTTTGTGATTATATATACATTTTTTGGTGTTTTATATTTCTTTGAAGAATGTCACTGGTATTTAGAAAGGAACTGCGTTGAATCTGTAAATCACTTTGGCCATTATTGTCATTTTGACAGTATTAACTCTCCCAATCTACAAATAAGGAATATCTTTCTATTTATTGGTGTTTTCTTCATTTTTTAATTTATGTTTCATAATATTCACTATGTAAGTCTTTTACCACCTTGTTTAAGTTTACTCCTAAGTATTTATTTTTTGTAGGTACTGTGATCAGGATTATGTTCTTTTTCAGGTCTTCCATTGTTAGTGTGTAGAATCACTGCTGATTTTTGTATGTTGATTTTGTATCTAGTCACATTTCTGAATTTGTTTACCAGTTTTAACCTAGTTTGCTAGAGTCTTTAGGATTTTTTACATATAGGTCCATGCTGTCTGCAAACAGGGACATATTTAGCTATTTTCTTTCCAATTTGGATGCTTTTTATTTCTTTTCCTTGCCTAATTACTCTGAGTAGAACTTCCATTAATACATTGAATAGAAGTAGTGAGAGTGAGCATCCTTGTCTTGTCCTTAATCTTAGAAAAAGCTTTTAACTCTTCACCATTAAGTGAGATGTTAGTTGTGGGTTTATCATATATGATCTTTATTGTATGAGCTACATTCCTTCTATACCTAATTCGTTGAGGGTTCATAATCATGAGACGATGGTGAACTTTATCAAATGCTTTCTCTGCATCTATCAAGTGACATATGGATTTTGTTTTTTATTCTGTTAAAGTGGTATTTCACATTTATAGCTCTGTATGTTGAATTTTCTTTGCATCCCTACCTTAAAGCTCACTTTATCGTGACAATCTTTTTGACATGCTGTTGAGATTAGTTTGCTAGTGTTAATATTTTATTGATGCACCTATGTTCATGAGTGCTATTGCCTATAATTTTAATTTGTTGAAGTGTCCCTATCGTTGTTATCAGGATTATGCTAGCCTTGTAAAACAACTTTGGAAGTATTATCTCTTTTTCAGTTTTTTGGAAGGGTTTTAGAAGGAGTGACATTAGTTCTTCTTTAAATGTTTGGTGGAATTCAGCAGTGAAGCCATAAGGTCCTGGGCTTTTCTTTAATTAAATATTTTTTATTACTAATTTAACCTCCTTACTCATTATTGGTCTGTTCAGATTTTCAGTTTCTTCATATTGGTGGGGTTTTACGTATCTAGGAATGTACACATTTATCCTAGATTATCTACTTTGCTGGCATATAATTGGTCATTATAGTCTCTTCTCAAAATTGACAAACCCTCATGCAGAGTAAGGAAAAAAAGCGTGAAAATGAAAATTTTTCCTTACTCTGCATAAGGGTTTGTCAATTTTATCTTTTTAAAAGACCAAATGTCAGGTTTGTTGTATTTTTATTGTTTTTATAGTTCGTATTTAATTTAACAGCTCTGATCTTTATTTTTTCCTTCATTCTATTAATTTTGGGCTTAGTTTTTTCTTTTTATAGTTCCTTGAGGTGTAACATTATGTTGTTTAAGATCTTTCTTCTTCTTTAATGTGAATGTTTTGAAGTATCTTACAAGTTTTGGTATGTTGAGCTTCCATTTTTGCTGGACTCCACATATTTTTAAATTTCCATTTTAATTTCCTCTTTAACGCATCTGTTGGTCAGAAGTGTGCAATTTAATTTTCATGTATTTGTGAATTTTCTAAAAGTTCTCCTGTTTTTAATTTCTAGTTTCATGCCATTTTGATCTGGAGTGATAATTGATATGATTTCAATCTTCTTAGATTTATTACTGTTTGCTTTGTGTTCTAACATTTGTCCTCTAGCATTTCCTGTAAGGCAGCTCTGGTGGTGATAAACTCCTTCAATTTTTGTTCACCTGGCAAAGTTTTAAATCTCCCCATTCTTCATAGAACACAGCTTTTTTTGGGGGGGAACAGTATTTTTGGTTAACACTTTTTTCCTATAGAACATTGAAGAATATTGTTCCACTCTCTCAGCCTGTAAGTTTCTGCTAATAAATCTGCTATTAGCCTTATTGGAACTCTGTCATATGTTACTTGCCTCTTTTCTCCTTTTGTTTTCAGAATCATCTTTTTCTCCAATTTTTGACAGTTTAATTAAAATATATCTTATATTTCTGACTAGATTGAATCTTATCAAACACCTTTAATGTTCCTATATCTGTATATTTTTCTTTCCCCAGATTTGGAAAGTATTCTGTATTATTTCATCAGATAAATTTTCTTTCCCTATCTGTTTCTCTTCTCTTTCTGGGACACACATGATGTGTAAATTGGTTCTCTTAATGATGTTCCATAATTCCCATAAGATTTCTTGACTTTTTTCTCATTTTTTTTCCTTTTGTGTCTCTGACTCAGTAATTTCAAATGGCATGCATTGATTCTTTATTCTACTTGATGAAATCTACTTTTGAAGAACTCTATGAAAATTTTCAGTTCAACCATTGTGTCCTTTACATCCAAAATTTTTTTTATGATTTCTGTCTCTGTTGAACTTTCAGTTTTGTTCATGTATTATTTTTCTGATTCTTTTTCGTCATCTATCTGTGTTCTCTTGTAGCTCACTGAACTTTTTAAAGACAATTATTTTAAATTCATTATCAGATAGTTCATAAACCTTTATTTCTTTAGGGTCAGCTATTGGTGATTCTTTTTTTTTTTTTCCTTTGGTGGTATCATTTTTCTCAGATTGTTCTTGATTTTTAGGCTATCCATTGTTATCTGCACATTTGAAAAGCAAGAAACTTATTGCAGTCCTTGCATACTGACTTTATCCAGAAAACCCCTTTCCCAGTCATCCAGCAATTTTTGGTAGGGTGTCTGTTGTTGTCTGCAGGTAAACTTGTTGCTGAAGTCCTCAGGCAGGTTGGCCTGGTGCCTGTGTCAGCAGGTGGTAGGCCTGGTTCCTGGATCTGTACAGTTGGCCCTGAATCCTGGATCTACTGGGGTAGATCTTTTCACTGGGTATGTGGAGATGAACAAAAAGCATATGTCTATAGGGGCATGCATAGAGCCTGTACCAATAGGGGCTGGACTGAAGCCTGGGTCCACAGGGGCTGACATGGCTCTGAGGTGGGCATTGAGACTATGTCTGCAGGGAATGGCCAGGTTCTGGAATGGGCCTAGTATCTGGGTCTCCTGGGATGAGCTTGGAATCTGAGTCTATGGAGACTGGCCTGGTACTGGTGAAGGACTGGAGCCTGAATCTGGAGAAATGGGCCTGGGATCTTGGTAGATCAGAGCTGACCTGCAGCCTGAGTCTTCAGAGATGGTCCTAGAGCCTTGGTCGATGATGATCAGCCTAGTGTCAGGGTCTACTGAAGTTGGCCTGTACCCTGGGTCTGATAGAGCACAACTTGGCCCTAAGTTCATTGGATCATGGGTCACAAAAACCAGCCTGGAGCCTGAAGCTGGCCTAGGGCTGGGGTGGGGTGGGGCCAGTCTGGAGCCTGAGACCATAGGTGCTGGAGCAACAGGCGCTGGTCTATAACCTGGGGAATGACCTGGAGACTGGGTGTGTGAGTTCTGGCCTAGAACCTAGGTCATCAGGGGCTGGCATGGAGACTAGGTCCACAAAGGCTGGTCTGGGTCCTAGGGCTATAGGAACTAGATTGGAACCTAGGTCCAAAGAAGCAGTCCTAGATACTGGGTCTGTAGGCATCAGCCCAATACTGGAGTCAACTGTGATGAGCCTGGACCCTGGGTCTACTGGAGCATGGGACCATAGGAACTGGCCTGGACAGTGGGGTGGCAGAAACTAGCCTATCCTTAGGAAGGCCTGGAGCCTGCATCTGCAGATGCTTGCCAGATACCTGGCTAAAGGGTAGGGCTAGGGATGCTAACCTGGAACTGGGGTTTGCCTGAATTCTGGATTTGTGTAAGCCAGCCTAGTTCTGGGTTAGTCTGGAACCTAGGGTGGACTTGGAGTCTGCGACCACAGGGGCTAGCCTGGTGCTAGGCAGGAGGTTGGATCTATGGAAACTGGCCTGGTGACTAGAATTATAGGGGCCAGCCTATAACTTGAGACTAGACAATCTCTAATAAACCTCCTGATTCTACTCTCTTATAGGAAGTTAGGCAGGTACCCAGATCAGCTTTTTGGTCACAAAAGATGAGGAAGAATGCATCAGGTGTCTTTCTTAACCACAGTTTTAGGACATGGATTTAGAGAATGCATTAGCAGGAATTAAGCAAATAATGAAAGCTGAATTTGAGGTAGAAAAATAGGAAACTGAAGATGAAAGAATCAGGGAAGAAAATATTTAGGAGCAATGAAAAGAGTCCCCTATTGCTTTGTAGTATAGCCAAAATTTTTATTTTTCTCTTCTTTAGACTCTAAAAGGACTAGAGCACATCAGAGGGCTTTAGAGCTTTAAAATGTCCTAGGATGCCCCAAGCCAAGAAAGCATGTCCCACATCTTCCCAATTCCCTGATATAGCTAAAACCATATACCACTTCCTGATTTCTCAGGAGGTATTGAAACTTCATCACCAACCCAGAACAGCTCCAGAAACCCCCATCCTTTTCTGGGATTTATTTAAATTGGTGCTATCAGTCTTTTTGACCCAAAAGAACCTATATTTATTTGGCTCTTCTACGCCTTGCCCCTAGCCACCAGTCGGTTAAAACATCTTTCCTTTGCTACAGAGAGGTGCAACCACATCTAAAGTCACCATCAGTTCAAGGTCCTCTAACTGGATGAGCAACCCCTTCCTGAAAGTCCAGATGTGCTGAATCTGCTCAATCACCAAAACTCCTGAATTAAGAGTTAGGGTTCTCCTTTGGACCATCAAGATGAACTTCATTAGGAATTCTGAGATAGAGCAAGTATTTCAGGGAAACCCCAGGTCCCAGTGTCCACTTGTCATCTCAGAAGCCAGTAGAGAAAACTTTTTCCCTAGAAAGACTTCTGGTATAAAAAATGTTCCCAAGATTTGAGAGTATGAGAGTCTCTTGGTGAGTTCCCTGGTGAACAGAAATCAGGAATGTTCTGCTACACAGAAGAGATGTGCAAGCATCTAGTCACTGCCTCAAGGTAACTTTGAAAGAATTTTATATGACAACATGGATTGGGATAGAGTGATTATTTGACTTTTAGGTCTCTCCAAAGTCCTCCAAAAGATGTTGCAAAGGCAAGGCTCCTCAGAACCCCTAGGAAGCTTTCAGATTTTATGAATAGGTGCCAACAGCTATCAGATGTCTTCCTAAGATGGCTGCTGCATCCTAATTTCACATTGCTAAAGGTTAATGAAGGACATTGATATGAAAGAAGCATCCCAGAGACCCTTGACACATTGTGAGAATATGCAGAGGGTGGGGCTGCACCACCCTCCTACAGACACTCAGCCACGCAGTCCCCATTCCCTGCCATGAGCAAGAGTTTCAGAGCCTCACAGGGGTGCCTACACACACTTGAGGCAGATCAGACCTAGCACTGGCGCTGGAATTGAAACCTACTCTGTAGTCCTATCGATGGTTTGGGTTTTTTTTTTTTTTTTTGTATGATCATAGAAATTGACCCTTCTGGTCTTGAAGCTTGAAACTTCCATTTATTTTATATGAATTTCTTCCTTAGTAAAGGACCTCTAGATCCCTTAAAAAGTATCAAAGAACTAAAATCAGGAGCACTGCAGAGAGACTAGGGGAGCAGTTGTAATTTTTAATAGGATGGTCAAAGGAGGCTTCATTGAGCAGGTGGCGTTTAGGTGAAGACTTAGAGAAGGAAATAGAGTTTTCTATAGGTCTAATGAGAAAACAGAATGCAGGCAGAAGAAAAAGGACAGCCAAGTGCCTGAAGCAGAGAGGCTAATGAGTGTGAGGTTGGGGATGTGACTGGAGGAATATCAGGGAGGTGACTGGAGGCGAAGTCACGGAAAACTTAGAGGGCTGTTATAAGGAATTTATATCTCTCTCTCTGAATGAGATTGGGAGTTACTGCAGGAGTTGCACAAAGGAATGACAAAATCTGGCTTTTGTTTTAAAAGGAGCGCTCTGGTTTTCTGTTGAGAAAAGACTAAAGACTTTCTCCATCCAGAAAAGACT
Organism: Cacajao melanocephalus; assembly: GCA_963573385.1. NCBI lineage: Eukaryota > Metazoa > Chordata > Mammalia > Primates > Pitheciidae > Cacajao > Cacajao melanocephalus. The sequence continues at coordinate 49,127 of CAUYLG010009872.1, forward strand.
GCCAAGAACTGTGAAGCATCTAAAAGTTTACCCTACTTGGTGCACAGTTTCATAAATGCTGGCAGATGACACAAGCATCCTGGGTCAAAGACAGGATTTTATGACTCATTCAACAGGTAGAATTATTGTGTTTGTGTCAGTCCTTGCTCCACAAGTCCTACAGAGGAAATACAGAAAGGCAGATTAACGTTGCAATGCAATAGATGTGTGTTGCAGCCAAGGAGCCATGAATTTAGGGAAGCTAGATGTTTTATAATGAACTCCAAGCAAACCTGTCTGAACTTTGCTCCAGAGGGAGATATTGTCTTTCTTACAATGAACAGTAAGCAAACCTGCCCTCTGCTTCAGAAGAAATCAGTATCTCCAGCTTCCAAGCTGTCCTCTTTTCAAACATCCTTGAAAAAATAGGAGCAAAGGCTGTCAATGTCTCTGCTCATAAAACATGCAGAAATGTGAGAGGCCATGAAGAATTTTCTCCCAACCAGAATTAGCAGGATGTCATCATGGATTGGATGTAAAGTGAGAGGGGAAAGGATATTTAAGAATAAATCCAAGAGTTTTTATTTGAACAGGTGAAAAGAAGGAGTTGCCATCAACTTAGTTGAGAAAGACTACAGGTGAACTAGGCTGGGTGGAGAGGGTGGATAAGGAGTTTGATCTAAGACATAATGAATTTGAGATGGCTATTGGATGGAATCCAAGAGATGTCAACCAGGCCATTAGATATATGTCTTGAGTTTGGAAAAGTGTTTGAGTAATAATATAAACTATTAGTCATTGGCATGTAGATTGCTTTTAAAGCCATAGGACCAGTTGGGATCACCAAGGAGTAAGTGTGGAGGGCCATTAATTAAAATCTGAAGTAATCCAAAAATTAAGAAATGTGAGAGAAAAGAAGGGTCCACAGAAGAGACTGAGAAGAAGTAATCAATTAAGTTAAATGAAAACCAAGAGAGTGTGTTGTCTTGGAAAACAAGTGAAGAAATTCCATTCAAAAATGATCTATTCAGATGAGAAGCAATAATGGACCACTGGATTTAATAACATAGAGACCATTGATGGCTTTAAAAAGTGTTTCAGTAGAATGGTAACAACAAAAACCTAATTACATAAGATTAGGAGGAGGATTGGAGATAGCATGTATAGACAATCCTTGCAATGAACTTTGCCACAAAGTGTTAAAGCAAACTAAATATGGCCCAAAAAGGACTCTGTACTTCTACATTTGAGTCCCTGTGGGTGAACTGTAACCTAGCTTAATAGTCAGACAAAATTGAAAACCTAATTTAGTAGTATGCACCTGGAATTGTACTTGAGTGTTGGCCAATCCCAGCAGCCATACTTCAACCACTCATAGAATGCTGAATGTTCAAACTGTTCAAATAAGGCAAATGCCCAGTTGTAACCAATCTCACTGTTTCTGTACCTCACTTCTGGTCCTGTACGTCACTTTACCTTTTTCTGTCTATAAATTTGTTTTGACCACGAGGCACTCCTGGAGCCTCCATGAATCTGCTCTGATTCTGGAGGCTGCTGGATTCACGAATTGTTCATTGCTCAATTAAACTCCTTTAAATTTAACTCAGCTGAAGTTTTTCTTTTATCAGGTGTCAGGAGCAGGATCTGAAGTGGAGTTTCTGGTAACCCCCAAGAGTGCTGAGTGAACACAGAAGGTACCTGCAGGACCCTCTTGTGCCCGTTGATTTCTCAGAGCAGTTGAGGCTCACAGGTAAGCTCCCGCTCACATTTTGGAACTTCACACATTTGTGTTTTGAGCTGTCTGAGTTTCTTTCAGCAAATTTCTGATTCAAACTGGGTTTGGACTTGCCACAGAAACGGGACTGGGCCCAGTTAGGAATGAATTTGATCTGGGAATTGACTGGCTTGGATCCACTTAGAGCCCTCTTACATCTGACTGGGTCAGAAAATAAATGGTAATGTTGCAGGAGTTATAAAATTTGGCTTTTAAAAATTCACAGGGATTTTTGTGATTTATCCCTTTGTTTCATTTTTCTTATGCACCTAGGTAGGAAAAATCTTAAGTTAATCAAGAGAACCTGAGAGTAAAGCCAATATTTTAGATAAAAATGGGATCCTTAATTTCTGGAAAACTGAGTTCCTTCTGGGTTGTACATTAGGTCTGGGAGGCAGCAAAGTCTTACAGAAACAGCAAAATCTTACTAAAGAAAACTTACAGTGAAACACTCCAAATGAACAACAATACATTGAAGTACATTTTAAAAAGAGGGCTCTCAGTAAAGTCCCATTTGGCTAAGAAAAGGTTTGGCACTATGGAATGTCAACTGCTATTCTCTTTGGAATAATCTGCCTTGCACTCTTTGTTGACAGCTGTGGGTGATGTTGAGGTGCATGGCAACACATTCAAGCTTATGTACAAGGTATTTGAGGTCAGGCATGGAAAAATACTGAGGCATTCTCTGTGTGTTATTTGTGCATGAGAATGAAACTCCATGACCCTGAAAACAGGACAGGGAGTGGAGTGTGTGGTGTGATAAGAAACACTGAAAACAGCCTCCTGAGAATGCGGTTTGAGTGTTGTACAAGGTCACAGGTTCCTCAGTAACCGACCTCAAATGGCCATCTAGTGGATGTTTGTAGTTAATACTTGGCGCCATTCTCTCAGAAGAATTGCTTCCCACCTTGCTTAGCTGGAATTGTGTATCTCATTCTTGGCGTTCACTGCAAACTATGTGCTTTGCAGGTGATTGGATTGGGCATGCACAGAATGGTGGGACATGGGGAGCTTTTTCCTCCCCACTAAAAAAAAAAAGGAAAAGAAAAAAAAGGAAATCTTGATAGCTGATGGGACTGCTGGGAAAAAAGAAAGAAAAATAGCATTTCTTCTGTTTTCATAATTCTTTAACTATGGTTCCAGTGCCCTCCATGTGCTATTCATATTTACTGTCATTCACAAATTTATTATTTTTCTTCAGTGGACTTTAAACTTATTTTCCATATAAAATGGAAAATTATTCCAGTTAAGGAATGAAATCCTGACACATTATACAACATGAGTGAACCTTGAAAACATTATGCTAAGTGAAATAAGGCAGACCCCAAAGGACAAATATTGTAGGATTCCATTTATATGAAGTACCTAGAATAGACAAATTCCTAGAGACATAAAGTAAAATAAAAGTTACTAGGGGCTAGGAAGAGAAAGAATTAGTGATTGCGTTTTAATGGGTATAGTTTATGTTCGGGATGACAAAAACATTCTGGAAATGGATAGTGGTAATGCTCGTAGAGCATTGTGAATATATATAATGTTACTCATTATGTGTACTTTAAAATAATGTTTTAAAAGAGTGTGGGGAGGGGTCTAACCAGGCTTTTAGCAGGTTACTGATTTAGAAAAGAAATGTTGATGGTGAGAATACAGGTAGAGAAAACTTTTATTTGGGTAGATGTTAGAAACTGAGGACGTGGTAGAGTCATAAGAACAATATTAAGTACGAGGACAAAGGGACTCTGAACTAAGGTCATTGCAAGCGGATGGAGTAGGGAATGGATAGGAGAGGTATTTGGGACAAAGATGTGGCAGCTGATAGGTGTAAGGGTTGTTCACATGTATTAGCCCAGGTTACAATGTTCTTAGGACAAATAAAATACAAGTTGGTTTTTTTTTGCTGTTGTTGTTCTGTTTTGTTTTGTTTTGCAGGTAGTGATATAGCATGGTAGATCTTGAATCAAAACATCTAAAATCTTGACCAAAAGTTCAAAAGAGAAGACCATAGTAAAACACATGGGTAAGGGCAATTTTAGTCAAATCAGGTGAAAAACAGAGCAAGAAAGCACTTGGAGGTGGGGGAAGAAAAGACCAGCTTTTTTGACAGCTGTAAGAACAGCAGAGTCAGACACAAGATAGGCTCATGTCAGAGATCCAGTTCTATTTACTAAAAGTTCCTTGAGTATTCAAACATTCTGAAATTCTAAGCTCTTGCAAAAGGATGCTTTTGTTTAAACATTGCTTTATCTATCTACAGAACATAGTTTAACTTTGAGGCCTTTGACCCCAGAGAAGACAAAATCTGTTTCACCTTGCCTATTATTTAACATATATTTGTAAGTATTTCACCTTCATGGATAAAAAATTTCAAACATCTGTATTAACTAATTTGCTAATGACTGTTTCAAATAACTGATACGTGGGGTCTTTCTCTTACATTAACTTTGTAAGTTCTTTACATTTTTTATTATTTTTACATCATTGGATATTATTGCTAAATCTATACATGGCATGTTGATTAATATAAAATCAATTAAAAAATAACATGTTAAATATTGTTCTTACTTTATACCAGGTATAATGCTACATATTTTATATGTATTACATTGTGTAATCTCATTACTCTGGAAATTTCTAATTTCCAGTTCCAAATTGGTGAGAAAACACTTAGAAGTTCTGATTGGTTAAGCAAGTTAACAAAGAAGTAGGAGGCAGAACTAAAATTTGAAACCAGCCTAAGCTTTGAACCTATCAGTTGTGATGATAACCTTCTCCAAGTTATTGGTAAATTATTGGCACATTTCTAAGAATTCTGAATGTTATTTCAACAGAAGTTTATAGATAGGTGTCAAAATTTTTCCATGTTTTCTTTTTTGCAATGAAACTGGAACAACTTCCAAAATGGCTATAGGTCTGAAATATTTAGCCCTAAGAAACTAAATAAAATCTTTGCCAATTCCTGCTCTTAAGTTATCCAGTCACAATTGTTCTTAGAGGGTTGATATTTTTTATTCCAGGTGAAAGACTTCTCAGGCATCTGATGACCAAAATACATGGAAAAGGTTATGATGATGGTAGTGGTAGAGTGTTCTACTACAGGCATTTGGGAACCTCACAGAACTCTCAATATTCACTTTTCATTCATTCCATCAGAGAGGCAGGGCATGGGTCTTGGAGCCATTCATATGTGGTTTCAAAATCTGACTCTGGCATTTATCTCTGTAAGAACTTGAGAAATGTACTTAGTCTCTCTGAGCTTTGGTGTATTCAGAATGAGGATGATATTAACAGTAACTACATCATGAGTGTTATTTGAATAGAGATGTATAAAGTGCGTCTTAAATTCATTTGGTCCCTTAACATTTTCCCTTCACTTCTTATCTTTTCAGAGTTTCTTCTTGAGGACTCAAGGACTGAAGCATCCCACAAAATGATCCTACTGAATAATTCCCAGAAGCTGCTGGCCCTGTACAAATCCTTGGCCAGGAGCATCCCTGAGTCCCTGAAGGTTGCAGAATAGTGGGAGGTCAGGGTATGGGAGTAGGGGTGTTGAGGATGAGAAAATAGCAGCCTCGTGATTCTGGTCCTTTCTGACTTTCTGCAGAGTGTTGAAGCTGGGAAACAGGATGAGGTTGGGGAAGAAGGAGGCATGTCAAGAGCTGCTTCTTCTCCTTGGGAAGAAGCAGCTAGGCCCACTCTGCAGGTTTTGTCATTCATCTGGGGAGGCGGTGGAGGATGGTGGCTACAAGCATAGTGTTGGAGCCAGACTGAATGGATATGCATTCCAAGGCTGCCATTTTCTAGTCAGATGGCTTTGTGCATGTTTCTTTACCTTTCTATGCCTTTATCTTTTATCTTTTCATCAATGAAATGTGAATGATATTAGCACCTACTTCTTAAAATTGTTGTGGACACTAAATAAATCCACACAATGTAAGTGTTAAGAGCACTGCCAAGTGCCCAGCTAGTGCACAGTAGCTCTTTGGTATCATAAGGACACCTACCTGTGAGTTCTGCCTGCTTGCTGGTGACTTCATGTCCATCAGTATTGTCCTGGAGACGCTGCTCATTTCACCATCACTGACTTTGTCCCAGTACAATCTCTTGACCTCCATTTTTCTCTTCCTCTTCACAACCAAATCCCCATCTCTGGACATCTTAACCTCTCCTAGTCCTTTCCATCTCTCCTTCAGGTGTATGGCTCTGTGTACCACATCAATCATGGGAACCCCTTCAACCTGGAGGTGCTGGTGGACTCCTGGCCCGAGTATCAGACGGTTATTATCCGGCCTCAAAAACAGGTATGCACACGGACAGGGACTGGTGGAGCCAGGCAGGTACAAAGGGCCTGAGGAATTGACCAGTTCAGACACCAAGGCTGCTTATAGGGTGAAAAGAAATGTGAGGATTTTAAAACACTCCTTCAGTACTTGGCACCTTGCATGAGTGTCACATGTTCCCACCCTTCCTGTAAAGCACAGGATTCATCTGGGAAAGAGGGTGGAGGGGGAAGGAGAAGAAAAGGTCAAGGCTGACACTCACAGATTAAGGCACCTTTGAGGTTGCAGGGATCACCTGCAGGGGCTGAAAGGAAGCCAATTTACAGGGAAAGTTGGGTGTCTGAGATATCAGAACAGTGACTTAGAAACAAAAACCAAAGCAGAAGTCTACCAGTAAAAATTACCTCTCAGGGCTGGGCATGGTGTCTTATACCTGTAATCCCAGCACTTTGGGAGGGCAAGGCAGGAGGATCACTTGAGGCCAGGAGTTAGAGACCAGCCTGTGCAAATAGTGAGACTTCATCTCTACAAAAATAAACAAAATTACCAGGGTGTGGTGGTGCATGCCTATAGTCCTAACTACTCAGGAGGCTGAGGCAGAAGGATGGTTTGAGCCCCAGAAAGTCAAGGCTGCAGTGAGCCAAGATCACGCCACTGTACTCCAGCCTGGGCAACAGAGTTAGACCCTGTTTTTTTTTTTTAATTGTTTCTCAGGAACCAGGGAAGTGACTCATAATTACTGTGTATCAACCATGTGGAAGCACTTCTCTTGTTAGTGAATGTCACCATCAGAACAATCTTATGAAGTAAGCATTAATATCTCCAACTTAAAGATAAAGAAATGACACTGAGAAATATTAAGTCATGTAGCTGCTGGATACCAGATATTAAAGCATTGCTGAATCTGAATTCAAGTTCAGTGGACTCTGCCAGTTTTACTAGCTATGTAACCACAGGCCTTTCTCTGAGTTTCATCATCTGTTAAAATGGGAAAAATAAGAGGACCTTCTTCAGAGGATTACACAAGGTTTAAATGAGATACTGTACATCAAAAACTTAGTATATAGCAAATAATCATAGATCATATTTATCATAATTAGCCATATTGGCTGAGGACACACACAAGGAATAAACAAGCTGAAATATCAGTACAAACCTAGGTCTGTTTTTTGCCCTAAAGACTTCCCCTTTGTGCGTGTGTGTGTTTCATGCATATCTGGTTAGTGAACTAAAGCCTCATCGCCAGCCTAGCTTCATGCGAGTATAGACGTCGAGTCCACAAATAATAATAAGCCACCCCAGGTCAAGACTAGTTTCCAAAGTGGGTCAGGATTGGGGTGCAGAAAGTGACAAAGTGGCCCTAGCTTGAGGAACAAAGGGATAAAGGGAGTGGGAACCAGGCTGAGCCTAACACCTTCCCTAGGGATGTTCTTTTGATCTCCTGGCTTCCTAACCATTTGGAATGGAAGATTAATGCTTAGTTTATTAAATTCCACGTTCCAATTTCTTCCAAGTGTGATATGCTAAATAACTGTAGGAGGTCAAATAGTTATTTTTACTTCAGTAACTTTGTAGTTATTATGTGTATTTTAGCAATGTAACTACAGCATTAAACCATGACTTCGTATGTACACTGCTTGAACAAGGCTAGTTTTTATAAAATGAGTCAATAAACAAAAATATTAAAATATAAAAGTTCCACGGCACACATATGTGAAGAAAAAAATGTAAAGAATGATATATGATGCAATTTACTTGGAAACACATTCACCTAGTCTGATTCCACAGCATACCACGTTTCTTTCAGTATTGAAAGTCAATCTGATTTTGAATAAGAATTTTTTAGGGTGGAATGCAGGATAATTTATCTAGAAAAAAATTAATATTTTCTTTGTTAGTTTTTAATCAAAAAGATAATATGTGATAATCATACAAGTGGAAAAATACAACATGATTTGAAGAAGTTAATAACCTCTCACTTCCCCTTCCCTCCTCTCCTTTTCTCCCTCTTTGGGTAATCAGTGTCTTTGCCCAAATTAACACACAAAGTGATATTCACTGATGATCTCTTCTGTCATCACTTTTTAATTTGCCTTTAACATATGGACATCCCTTTGGGTGAATCAATACAGTACTAACATAAACTGCAGTATTCCATAGAGTCAATGCAATGCTATTTAGTCAGTCATTCTCCTGCTGTTGGGTTCAAATTTTTTATAGTGCTTTGCCACTACAAACAATGCTTCAATAAACATCCTTGTACACATGTCTTTACATTCTGGAAAGTTTCCTCAATACAATTGATTTCCAAAAGGGATATCTCCAAGTCAGAGTTTATCTTTTTCTAAATGGGCACTTCCAGATTACCTTCCCAAAGGGTTCCACAATTTTATTTCCATTAGCAATATATGGAAGAATTCCATATTCCCACCAGCACTGGATGTTATCCCTCTTTTCATTTATGATATTCCCACCAGCACTGGATGTTATCCCTCTTTTCATTTATGACATTCCCACCAGCACTGGATGTCATCCCTCTTTTAATTTATGACAAACTGGTGGGTGAAAAATGGCATCTTACTCTAGATTTACTTTGCATTTCCCTGACTAGTGATATTGAACATACTATATTTTCATGTGTTTATTAGTCATTTGGGGTTTGTTTCTAAACTCTTTATATTGTTTGACCATTTTTACACTGGGGTTTTGTGTCATTCTTAAAATTTGTAAGTGTTTTGGATACTAGGGATACTAATACAATATGTATGCTACAAATTTGTTGCCCAATTTAGAATTTTTTTTATTTTATTGATGGAGATTTTGACATGAAGAAATTTTTAATTTCAATGTAATCAAACTAATCAAATATATTATCTTTTTCACTAAGACTTCTTAGGTTTTGTTGCTTTTTTATTAATAATTAAGAAGATTTTTCCTACTCCAACATCATACAAATGTTTTCTTATTTTGTCTTACAGTAAGTTAATTTTTACTTTTGACATTTCAATCTTAAACTATTTAAAATATATTTTTGAATAGCATGAATTATCATTCTTTTATATTTTTCTTCCTTATGGCTGGCTAATTATGTTAGTATTATTTATTAAATAAGTCCACTAGTGAAACATAAATGTCTATTTTGTCATATAACATGTTTATATATTTTCATAACTATTTCAGTATGTGTTCTAGTCTTTTCTTATGCTATGTCAGTGGGTTTGTGGCAAATTTTAATATCTAATAAAGCAAATCACCCTCCACCAATTTTTTTCTTACTTTCCTATTTCTAATAGACATAAGAGCTATGTGAACATAGACTAATTTTTCCAGTTCCCCACCAACTACCCCAACTAATTATTGTAATCGTGATTGGTATGGGACTGGCTTTTTTAGACAATTGTGGAAGGATTAATATTTTGTGATATTTTGAGATAACTGTTTTTAGACAATTGTGGAAGGATTCTAAATCTTTTCATTTAGAAATATAGTCTTTTCTCACTTCTTTCAGTTTCTGTTCTATGCCGTCTGGTAAAATTGTAGTGTTTTCCTATGGTAAACTATATGATTTTCCATTAAGTTTACCCTCAGGTATTTTATACTATTTGCTAAGCCTATTGAATTATTTTTCTGTTTCTATTTCTGAGCATTATTTTTTTTATTGCTTTTTATTCATATGCTTTATTTCCAAATATGTTCACACTATTGTTTAAAATCCTATTTGTTTGTGTGAGGTGTTATTTGTTTTTGTTTTTTGTCAAAGTCTCTTGGATTTTCTAAATGCGTAATACCATAATCTACAAACAAAGTAATTTGCTTCTTCTTTGCCAATATTTGTATGGGTTTTTAGTTTCTTGCCTTACTGCATAACGTATAACCTAAGAAAACAATACCAACTAACAATAATATTTCTATCCTTGCCTCATTCCTAACTTTAATAAAATGGCTATAACAGCTTACATTTGGAATTACATTTGATTCTGTTTTCACAGGTTTAGAGCATTTTCCTGTTGTCCCTACTTTCACAGAACTTATATTTAGAATGGAGGGTAAATTTTGTTATTTTATATTTTTATTTTCTTTTTTGCAATTTATATACTCATATGTAATTTTTCTGGCCTTTCTAAAACAAGCTCTTCATGTTCACATTCTTTTAATATACTACTGAATATTTTATTCAGAATTGTTACATCTGTCATCATAAGGGAATATGGTCAATAACTCTCTTTTTGTTATTTCTTTACCAGATTTGGCATTGGGATCTCTTCATCTATTACCAAAGTCTACTATTAACATTATGTGTTTGTTTTTAGCTTATGTATAACTTAAATGTAAAATAATCTTATTTGGCTACTTTTATTTTTTTAATTTCAACTTTCCTTTTAGATACAGGGGGTACATGTGCAGATTTGTTACATGGGAATATTGCATGATGCTGAGTCTTGGAGTACAGACAGATCCCATCACACTGGTAGTGAGCATAGTACCCAATAAGTAGTTTTCTAACCCAGCCGCTTTTCCTTTAGTAGTCTACAGTGTCTGTTTTTCCCATATTTATGCCCACATGTGCTCAATGCTTAGCCCCAGTTATGAGTGAGAACATGTGATATTTGCTTCTCTGTTCCAGCATTAATTTGCTTAGGATTATTGCACTGTGGAAAGTAGTCTGGAAATTTCGTAGAGAACTTAAAACAGAGTTACCATTCAACCCAGAAATGCCATTACTAGATAAATACCCAAAAGAAAATAAATCGTTCTGCCAAAATGACACATGCACGTGTGATCATTGCTCTGCTGTTTACAATAGCCAAGACATGGAATCAACCCAGGTGCCCATCAATGGTAGATTAGATAAAGAAGCACTACACATGGAAAGGAACAACCAGTATCAGCCATTCCAAAAACATACCAAAAGGTAAAGAGCATCACCATGATGAAGACTCTATATCAACTAATGGGCAAAACAGCCAGATAGCATTAAATGGCAGTATCAGACTCACATATATCAATATTAATCCTAAATTTAAATACCTAAATGCCCCAATCAAAAGACACAGACAGGCAAATTGGATAAAAAGCTAAAATCTATCTGTATGCTGTAGCTAGACCCATCTCACATGCAAGGATACACAAAGACTCAAAACAGAGGGATGGGGGAAGACATGCCAACCAAATGGAGAGAAAAAAAAAAAAAAAAAAAAACAGAAGCCGCAATTTTCATTACACAACTTTAACAATTCCTTACACATGTGAAACATTTTAGAGTCTTCAAGGGGCTTTCACATTGACTGCTGATTATTGTGTGAAAGACAATAATGTACAAAGTGTCTCAACCATATTGTTTTCTTCATGGCATAATCCTGACATGTTTAAATATGCTGTAAAATTATATTGGGTGAATTAATGAATTTGATCCATCAAAAAAAAAAAAACTATGTTAGGCATACCTAGAAGAATTATTACACCATTTTCAGATCTAGAAAGAGTTTTAGTGATTTGCTAGGATGTCTTAACTGTAGATAAAATCCTGAGAAGGAGTAAAGAAGTGAAATAGCCAATAAAAATCTATAGAGATTGAAATTTTCAAAGAACACATACATGTATTTCAACACTGTTACTATATTTATCAGAAATGCTCAACAAGATATAGTAGAAGCCTCAAATCAGGGTTCAATTTTTCAGTTTTTAGATTTTACTATTTGTGTCCTGTTACATAACTTAGTTTGCTGTTGTTGCTGTTTGTTTCTTTTTATCTACAGGGGCCAACACCATTTTTTATGGGGCTCACTTTGAGGATTTATCTTTATCTTTTAAAGGTTAAGTAAGATACTATTTGAATCTTTCTTAAACCGTTTTACTTCTTAAGTAACATTTCCACTGAGTCTTAAATGGGTTTCAATGTCAGTTTTGGAATTGGGTAAAGGGTGTTTCAAATCTAGAAAACGATGTGAGCAAAGTCCTCATTCGAGAAACTGCTGAGTATATATAGGGAAAATAAGTTTCGTAGATTCAAGAAATACATGAAAAGGAAAGGTTTCATGTGTGGGGGTTACATTATATACACCTTGAATACCAAAAAGATCACTTTGTCCCATGAGCAGTAGGGAGCTATAGATGATTATTTAGTAAAAGAGTTGCAGTGTAGGTCACTGTTATTTTTTTTAATAATAATAATGAGGTCATAGCCATATCTCTGCTATAGTGTGATCACTCTGGTGATAATGACAGAAAAGGAGGGTGTGTCTGTGTGTTTGTGTGTGTTGGAAGACAGGACTAGAGTAAGAAACTGGGGCAGGATCACCATCTGAGAGGCGCTATTTCAATAGTCCAATTAAAATGGAAAACGTCTAGTTCTTGCTAACTTGCTTAGGTATATAAACCAGGACAAGTTATTCCCCTGTAAGCCTTGTTTTCCTCATTTGTATCCCAAAGACTTGTTGCTATAATTGAGAAATTGTCTATACTATAATTATTAACACCATGTCAGATATATCACAGGTACTTAATACGTTTATAATTATTGTATCAAGCCAATTAAAATACGTTGTTTTGGGAGGAGGAGCACTTTAAAATTACTTATTATTAATGTGTATTTATTTTCACTGACAAATAAAAAGTGTATGTATAAGGTAAAATGTGATGTTTTGATATATGCACACAGTGTGGAATGATTATCTTAATTAGCTTGAAATCAATAATCATTATTTTCTGGTGTGATGAGAACATTGAAACTCTTTCTTAGCTTTTCAAATATACAGTACATTATAATTAATTATAGCCACCATGCTACATGATAGTTCTCCGGAATTTATTCCTCTAACGAATATGTTTCAGTGAAATATTGTTGTCTTTTCTCAATAAAACTTTCTTTCACAGCTGGGACATCCTATTTGACAAGGATAACAATGTACACTCACAGTGTCTTTCCTAACACTACCCTCTTGGCCACTCTCAGCTAAGAAAGCTTTGCTAAGGGGGCCTATGACAGTGAGGTCATGTTGTTACCTGGAGCTTCTGCTATTCTGCACCATACAACCAGAAAGACAGCAAACCTATGAAAGAACACTCTGTCATGCTTGAGAAGCCAAGCATGGGCTCTGCATATTTGTTCTCCTCCCAGAGTGAGTCAAGCACGATGTGCACTCATTGTGGAGTGTTTGCTAGACACTTGGCCTTCATTTATCTTCTCGCATTTTTTTGACCCCACCTGTATATAAGACGGAATGGTAAGACTATTCTTTAATATCTACCACATTTCTCCCCCTTAAATGGTGGAGGCCTTCTTATGCTGGAGACCAAATAGGAACTTTGACATATTTCAATGACTTGAAATGGTAAGACTGGAACAGTTATGTATTAGGAACAAAGTATGCAGAAAACTTTTATGATCAAGGAGATTCTATTCTACCTCTGGGACTCACTTTATCTTAGCAGTACCCAAGAATGATTATATGCTGGACCTGGAATGTACAATAAATGCACATGGTATCGAATGGTAGTAATTTTTGTTGTTGTCACTCAAAACTAAGCAACTAAGTGACCTGTTATGGTCCATGTACTTAAGACAGAACATTGAGATAAATAATATTATTTAATCCAACATACTTAACAAACACTAGTCATACACCAGGCCCCCTACAGTGTATTGTTGGAATTCCAACACTTCTATGCAGTACTTTCTTCACTCAAAGTATTCTGAATGGAAAGATCCCCCTAAGGAATAGGCTTGGTGAAAAGCAATAACTAAGTAATCCTTCTGGTCTTTAATTAATGAGATTTATAGTTAAACAGGTTTCATATTAACTTCATTTCATTTTATCCAAGAAGACTTGGTACTCATTTGATATATGCCTTAGCATATTTTATCTTTGGGGGCATATATTTCTTAGACTGCTGGAAAGATAACAGAGCTGTGTTTTTCTCTCTAAGGTATCAACTTGGTAATTTCCACTCAGTCTTATACAGATAAATACATTTTGACATTTGGTTGGGTAGTCTTCTCCAGTCAGATTGGCATTACCAATCCTTTGAGGGTTCATAAATGGAGAAATGAAGGGGACTAGGGAGCAATGAAGAATCAAAATGTAAAGAATTTAATTCTCATCACAATGAAGAATCAAAATATGCTATAGGTTTATTTTCCACTTGTTAACTAAATGATTAAAGAAGGAAAAGTATTCTTTGTTCTCAAGTTTATTTTTCTGCCTGTCATAAGATACAACTCTGACTATGTTTGCATACATCTTTGTGGTTGGAAGAATGTTATTTGAGAGGCATTCCTTTTAATAAAGTTTGGTCATCTAAGCCACTTTGTTATGAAATACAGTACACATTCCTGTTTTATTTATGTCAAATTTTCATAAAGGTCATAAAAATTTATAGGTTCAGCGAGAGGGGGAAAATATCCAAATCTCTACATTTAATATGCAATGTTGTGTTGACATAATCAACCAGACTATTCAATATTAGCCATATTACTGAAAAATGCCAAAATAAAGTCCTAACAGTTCCCCTTTTAATGTGTTGGGATTCACGGGGGACTCTGTGGTTGGTGGTGACAGTTTGAGATTAGTATTTTAGCATTGTAATTTTGCAGAGTTGCTTCAGAAACAAGAAGATAAGATTCCATTCTACTTTGTCAAGTGTATTACAATTCTAGGATTGAATCTATTCAATTTTTCCACCTGTACGTTTGATGTTAGACTGTGTTCAACTTCCTTAAAAACTGTCCTGATGACTTTTGCAGAGATATCATTAGTTGATTCTTTCATTTGAGAAGCATCTCTTCTTCTGATTTCTGTCATGAAGTAGAAGGGGAATTAGATCTAAGTATGCTTTAGAAACTCGCTAAATATACAGTCCCAATTATATTAACTCAGAAGATTAATATTTGTTTTTGTTAGACCCAACAGAGTATGTTAAATGAAGCTCAACATGTTGGCCAATCTCAATCTGTTATTAACACTATGTAGACAAATTTTCCACCTACTTAGTTACCACTAGTCAATGTATTGGTATTAACTTATTACCTGGAAAAATCACATTTGATATTTATGCACATATAAGTTTCTAGTTAACATAAGTCCACCTGGGTCACTGGAAATATTAGGACATTTCACTCAAGTTGGAGAAAATAGTTATTTTGTAATTCAAGAGGCAATTGTTATCAGCATAGATGGAGGAGACATGAGGAGGTAATTTTATGAAAATTGCTCATCTAATCTATATTCTTGGTAGAATGATAGAATGTCTCATCAACTTTTTGGAATAGTAAATCCATTACAGCAGTTCATCCATTTACATAGACTTAAAAGTATAATCTGTTATTATTTGTCAATGGTTTAAAAATCTCTGAATGAATTAGACATGC
The DNA here is from genome assembly GCA_963573385.1 of Cacajao melanocephalus. NCBI lineage: Eukaryota > Metazoa > Chordata > Mammalia > Primates > Pitheciidae > Cacajao > Cacajao melanocephalus. The sequence continues at coordinate 64,524 of CAUYLG010009872.1, forward strand.
ATTTAATAAGAAATAAAATCTGTTAGAACATCCTAAACACGTTGTTTATATTTCTTTGCCTGACCTCTGCTGTCAAAAAGCCATGACGGCTGTTCAGTTTCAAGTGTGTCCAATCCAGTGAAGTGGCAAAAATCCTTTTAGAACAAGTTAGATTGCTTCTCTCTTGTTCTGCTACCCATTGTACGCACAAGCGTCATCTCTTAAGATGAGATAGCCACATTTGCAATATCTAGTTTGTTCTTTTTCTTAGACTAAATTTGAATATTTTCTGTTTATGGCAGGATAGAAATATTTCTAGCATCTGCAAAAGCCTTGGGCCTTCACTCCAGAAAGTAGCCCAAGAGACTGTGCTATGTCTTTGCCTCCTATCCCATGATATTTCTGTACAGAACAAGTCTACTGCTAAAGGCTGATGGTAAAATAGAAGCATAAGAAGCCTACTTCTAGAAATATATATTTTATATATATAAATATATATTATATAACATTATATATATTTATATTTAATTATATATTATATATATAAAATATAAACTATATTATATATCATATAATATAAAACTATATTTTAATACATCATATATAATTAAACATATAAAATATAGTATATGATATATATAATAATGACATATATCATATATTATATTAAAATATATGTGTGTATAAATTATATATATTATATATGTTAAAGTATATATGTGTGTGTATATATAGATGTGTATATATATATGTGTGTGTAATATATATGTATATATATGTGTATGTATGTGTGTGTGTGTGTTTGTGTGTGTGTGTATATACATATATATAAAAACAGGGCCAAAAGACCTTTGAAAGAAAAGAGGAGTTTTCCCTTTAGATTTATCCAGACAGGTTTCCCTGTGACACAAGTTGTTACACTTTCCTTCCTGCTGGATTATTTTCTTACCTATTTCCACTACAAAATAATGGCTTCATTGAACTTTCTCTGACGAATCTGTCACCCAGAAGAGTCATTCTTTAAAACAGAAAGGCAACATATGTAAGGAGAATCTTTTGAGACTAATGTAAACTTTCAATTTCTTGCCCAAGTGTACTGTTAAAGAACAGTTAATCTCCTGAATAACACCAGGCTAATTTGCCACTCAGAAGAATTATCAGAAGGAGCTCTGGTAGCCACAACTCAGATTTAGTTACAGAAAGAGGCCAATGGGCCGGGCGCGGTGGCTCACACCTGTAATCCCAGCACTTTGGGAGGGCGAGGTGGGTGGATCACAAGGTCAGGAGTTTGAGATCAGCCTGGCCAACATGGTTAAACTCCGCCTCTACTAAAAATACAAAACTTAGCCCAGCATGGTGGCAGGTGGCTGTTATCCCAGCTACTCCGGAGGCTGAGTCAGGAGAATAGCTTGAACCAGGGAGATAGAGGTTGCAGTGAGCTGAGATCATGCCACTGCACTCCAGCCTGGAGTAGAGTGAGACTCCTTCTCCAAAAAAAAAAAAAAAAAAAAAAAAGAAAGAGATCAGTGAGGCCAATGGCCTTTAGAGACCAGCGAACTCAATGACATGCATCTTATTCAACCAGACACTTAAATTCATCAGGTAAACAGCCATATTTTAAAAGATCATGTTTTCATAAAATCAATAGCTCATATAATTATAGTTATAAATAAAATGTATTGACCCACTATGTGCTGGCACTGAACTGTTTTACTTACATTTATTTTCTTTAATTGTAATAATATTAATCCTATGAGACAGGTATATGATGTCTTTCCACTTTAAAAATAAAAAGGTGGGGTGGTCTAATAATCTAGTAACAATAATAATACATATCCGATATTTATTATTTGCCAGGCCATGTTTTAAGAGTTTAATTATATTAACTCATTTATCTGCAATAAAATCCCATTGAGTAGATGTTATTTTTAGTCCCAACTTCAAGGTGAGGCAGTAGAAAGGCACAAGAAAGGTTAAACAATTGCTCAAAGTCTTCGCTAGTAAGTGGTGGAGTTAAGACTGAAATGCTGACAGTCTGGTTCCTCAGGCTATCCTCTTACCACTGCGTTGTACTGTCTTTGCCTTTCCACGCAATCAATTACTAATGATTTATTTCTGGTTAGTGGTAGCAATGGGCCTTCATTTAAAGTCTGTGCTCTTAATTACTGTTTAGTCCATTGCCTCTCATTTAGTGTACTTAATACAAAGTCCTGTGTTTTTCATTGTACATACAAGTGGCAGAGAAGTGTGCGAAGATAATCCTCGTCCTTGGAAATTTTACTGTTTGGTAAAGAAACCGTGTTATCTATAAAAAAGGGGTGTACTTATTCAACTAAAATCAGAATGACTTCTCCAAATGATAACTCCAGGATCATTAGAGACATCTCCATGACTCCAATAACTTTGACTTCTTGATTCTTCTATACCCACATAGAACTCCTATAACTTTGATATTGAATGAGCCAAGGGGGCCTCCACTGAAGACATTTGTAGAGGTTATTTTCCGTAAGAACTGTTATAATTAATAAGAAGTGAGCTATTGCTGCAGGTTGTACCCTCTCACTATGAAAAGGCAAATGGCTGAACTAATGATTGGCAGTGACAAGGACAAAACTGCCATTAGGAGTAACACCAGCTTCAGAGTGCTAGCCTCCATTCTTTCCTAGGGAGAAAATGACGATGTGACATGAAGGAAGCAATGAGGATTTCAAACTTTAATTCAACTGTTTATAGTCCCCAAATATTCTCTGCAAACCAAATGTAGTTTACCAAAGGAAACATAATTTCTTTCTGGAGACACAAAACAATATTGAGAGAAAAGTGGAGAGGAGAAGATATTTTTGAAAGAATAAAATCCTAAAAGTTATGATAAGCTTATATTTAACAAAACTTAAATGTTACTATAGAAATAACACTAAACTAGGAATCAGATGCCCAAGTTCAAGTTCTTACTGAAATCTTAGAATTTATTCTCATAAATAAAATATTACTCTATTTAGTAGATTTTTATTAAAATGACATTTTCTCACAGTCTTTATTTAGTTCATAGCAGCCTCTTCCTTTTCTGAGCTCCTATAGTTCATACTATTCACCTAAACAGTCTATATTATCATATTATATAGTGTCAAATATTATTATTTACTGGACTATGTATTACTATGTCATGTAATTTGATTTTATTATAAGTTATTTAAGAGTAAGGCTTATGAATTTTACCTCTTTTCAGTTCCTGTTCTTTGCCAAAAGTGGGTGTTCAGTAATTGCTAATGGATTGAGATTCGGGCTCCATTAGAAAGGTACTCATAAAATCAATGCTTTCCAAACAAATCAGTGGAATTCAAGCTTATTATTTACTTACTAATAATAATGAACCATAATGAATGCATAAACCAGGGACCTCACTTTATCCAAATAGTTGCAACCAGTTGTAATAATGTAAATATGGTGATAGATACAATTACTAATTGACAGTTAACGTAAGTTTATTCTTTGCCTAATCACAGTAATTTTTTTTCTTAAAGATGACATTTTTGACCATTGACACTTTCAATAAATGATGTATTTACACTGGTAATCATATAGTTAAAAAAAATACCTCTTTTTTGAATGACTTTTTAAAAAATTAAAAGGCAGAAAAAACAATTGTAATTTCAATCCTGATTCTCCTGGGAGCTTTCTCTTTCTCATTGCAGTTTAAACTGAGAAAAAGTATTTTTAATCTAACTTTTATAGTGTAGGGTACTATAGATCAATATAAAATGGTTAAATACTAGGATATAACCATATCAGTTTTATGCTAGGATAGTGGAAAGAGCACTATACCGAGGCTGGAGATCTGATTAGAAGCCCTGGCACTATTGACAACTTTTTATGTGATGTTGGGTAAATATCTGTATAACAATGTCTTCCAACAATAACATACTGAGATTCCTCAAGATACAAAATTTGGGTTCTTTCCTCTACCTCTGTTCCCAATATGCTATTTCTCTGTCATCTTGGGACACTGCATTGCTATCTAAGAGATCCTCACCCTGGAATGAAAACTGCAAGTTCATAAAGAAAACGATCTAAGTTTGAAATAGCCTTTGTGATATAAAGAGCTGTAGAATCTCATGATATATATAGTGACTGTGCAATAAATGGTTTTGGCAGCTTAGGCATCAGACAGTTCACCAGGTCAAAGTGGGTGATTTTGCTTGATGCTATTTTTCTCTTGTGCAATTTTATTTGCTTTGGATAAGTTCTTCTTAATAAATGTTCTCAAGTCAGAAATAGAATACCCTAGTCCTATCGCCACTGCTTAATAGTTTATTATATTGGGTAAGTCACATGTTCTCTTTGAGTTTCAGTTCTCCATCTCTAAAATAAGGATAATAATGTCTACTTAGCATATTTTTCATGAATATTAAATGAGTATTTATTTATGAATACTTATGCACTACTAAATGTTTCCAGATTTAAGGGATGATAATGATAACGACACTTTGAGGAAGATATAGTAACTCCTTCAGATGTTTATCCTTAAATAGGTAATTGTACTGTATTCTAAATAAACTACCAGCAATTTTGAAATTGTGGTAGCTTTACAATTTTTTGAACTTACTTTTAAACTTGAACTTTTAATGCACTATTTACCTTAATAAGGAGGAATTATCCACCTGCATGTAACCTATTTACTTGATGAAAATCAATAATATTGCTACAACTGCTACCATGATCACTACAAATATAATAATACTACTTTTGAGAATGTAAATATCACAATATTTCAATAATGATCATCCCTCAAAATTTATTAAACCTAAAGCAATCTTTTTGTTTTCTAAGAGTATGGTTACTGTATAGAAAGAAATGTTTGTTACGCATATCTTTTCTTGGGAATGTTGTGAAGTGGGGTAGAGTAATTATTCTTTGCATGCAAAGTATATCAAGAGTGACTCAGGACAAATGGACACTTGTTGGGCTAGGACAAGAAAGGCAGGAATACTCAGGGAGAGAGCTCTTTTTCTTGTTGGACTGAAACTACTTTAGCTTCAAAAAGAGAATACCTATGTGATGGGTTGATCTGTGCAGCAAACCACCATGGCACGTGTTTACCTGTGTAACAAATCTGCCCCTCTTGCACCTGTAACCCAGAACTTAAAATGAAAGTTGATGAAAAGAAAAAGGAAAAAGAAGAATCAACCACAGTGAAAACATAGATCTTAACAGAAACTTAAATCAGAAGTGTAAAGCGTTTCACTGGTGTTTTCAGTACCTGCTCAGAAGTTTGATCATTTTGAACAATTAAGTTAGAGCCATAGAACTCTGGGACTAGCATTTTCACAATTCAACTTGTTCACATTTCAATGCTTCTGAACCATACTTAGCCAAAGAGAGCGTGTCAGTTGCTTGCTTAGACACTTGGGCAGTCAGGTCACTATAATTCAAGGATTTGGCCACCTGTCTTCATGAGCAACCTTCACCACTGAAATGTGTGACTTCAGTTTCAAGATTCTTGAGAGGTAATGGCAAAATAACTAAAGATATTAAAAATATAAATGAAGAAATTAATTATTACCAACTTTCTTCTGAAAGATGGCTGCAGAGGGAGTGACTGCTGTTCAGCTACTCTGGATTTGTGGTTAGAGCCTGTAGAGAGGCTTTAGCAGGATTAAGCAATGTTGACAGACACAAGCAACTGGAGTCTCTAGTATGTGATTACGTGCTATGATTCAGCTCAAAAATGGGGCAGAGAAAATTTACAGAAAGCTTAAAGTTGCAAAAACAATCTGGTTTTTGACTGCTAAGCAAAAGTATCTGAGGGTATCTAAGTTTTAAAAATGAATTGCTCTGTTTCATAAAGTTTTTTAGAGCATTTTTTATGTGTAAGCTAATGTAAAAAAGTAACATGTCGTAATAAGAGAGGGAATTTGTTTTTATATGAAAAACTACTAGGGATGTGATTATTCGTCTAAAGTTGGTAAGAGGTAGAATCATCAGAACCTAAGTAGATATATCCTAGATAGTAACTGGCGAGGAAGATAAAGAAAGTGAATCTTTATGTTGTTATTGTTTTTAAGTGAGAAAGTGATTCTGATCCACCTAACAAGTTATTACATTGGGCTCTGGTTTTTAACAACATAGCATATATCAAGCTCACCCATGAAACAAAACAAAATAATAAAAAAGGGAGGCAAATCCCTGCCCCCAAAATCTCTGACTTAAAGCAATTGATATAACGTCCTAGAGACATGCCCAGTTAAACCAATTTGTTTATTTCACAGAAGATGTATCCATACAAAAACACATTTCTTTTCTGGATTATTTTTACACATTAACTTCATATCATTCATATTATTTTGACAAGGCATTTAACCAAATTACTTTTCACTTACCCTGCTTCTCTACTAGGTTATAAGAAAACTAATTGGGGTTAGGAAGCACACTTTACTGAAGTTTTACGGACAACAACCTTCTCTGTTAATTTCTTTACAAATGATTCTAATCAATAAAAGTTTTCTGAAAGTCAACTAAGGGTCAGACACTGTGCTAAGTTCACAGGTTTAAAGCGAAACAACAGTCAACTCCTGACCTCAAGGAATTCACAATTTAGTTGCCAAAAAACAGGTCAAGTGCATGAGCAGTCAGGATCAATGTCTTTCTTATTTGTAGAAGGAAGTGCATAGTACTTGATACTAATTTTAAAATTCTCAATGTATTTTGTCTTTTGTGGCTATATCCATATCTATCTCCTTAAATAGATTGAAATTTTCCTGAAAGTAGAGATAGCTACGGTCCCATAGGTGTGTTGGTACCAATATATAAGTAAATTAAAACTGATAAAAGAAAATGAGCAATTACCTTGTAAATGTGATTGCTGATAAAAAAAAATCTCAAATTTGCATCATGATATAAGATTCACTTATTTCCCAAACTGGAAAATTAAAGGTCATCCTTTGTTCTTCTATGTCTCTGTATCAGATTCCAAAGAGATTTGTACCAAAGGACAGAATCTTACTGATTATGTTTCAAGAATTCTGTTCTTCAGTATTTTTACTTTTATTTACTTAAGAAATATCAACATTTCTCACCTGCACTATTGCAAAAACAATATGCTTTCAGATACTTATTTTCTCTCATCAAATCTTCTACTCTTTCTCCAAGGCCATCTTCCTAAAGAGCAAATTTGATCTTTTCTTTTCTTTTTAAGCTTCATGTGCTTAAAGAGAAGGTGAGGCTGGGCGCAGTGACTCACTCCTGTAATCCCAGCACTTTGGGAGGCCAAGGTGGGCGGATCACGAGGTCATGAGTTCGAGACTAACCTGTCCAAAATGGTGGCACCTCGTCTCTACTAAAAATAGAAAAATTAGCTGGGCGTAGTGATGGACACCTGTAGTCTCAGCTACTCGGGAGGCTGATGCAGGAGAATCGTTTGAACCTTCGAGGCAGAGGTTGCACTCCAGGCTGGGTAACAGGGCAAGACTCCATCTCAAAAAAAAAAAATTAATTAAGAAAAGAGAAAGTGTATGCTGACACTTGTCTAAGGAATTCTTGGGGAAGGTGGTCTTCCCTAGAGAGCTCTGTCATAATCCCTGTGACAGCTTTGCCACATGACATTGTTGTAGAATTTTGCTCCTTAGTTCAGTAAAAACCGGGTTCTTGTCACATGAACAGGAAGGATTAGGAATGCTTACACATTGAAGGGTGAGGGGAATGGATTTATTGGGCGAAAAGGATAAAAGAAAAAACTCTCAGCCAAGTAAGAGGGGATCTTGCTAACAGGCCCCCATCTCACAGATTGAATGCCAGGCCACCACACTGGAACTGATGAGGCCGGGCTTCTCCCCACTGCGCAGGGCACTAACTTCCCATGGCTCCACCCCTTTCTCCCAGTGCACAGGAGGTCGGATATTCTCCAGAAATCCTCCCCTTTATCTGCCTCCTGCATCTATCAATAGGACTGGGCATTCCTTTTCTCCAGTACAAAAGATGATGACGTATTTAAGTCTCTGCAATATATTTTGAAAATGATTACCTATCATCTACCTATCTATTCTCTAGCTAGCTCTAGCTAGCTAGCTGATATGGTTTGGCCCTGTCCCCACACAAATCTCATCTTGAGTTGTAATTCCCACAATTCCCCTATGTCATGGGAGGAACTCAGTGGGAGGTAATTGAATCATGGGGGTGAGTCTCTCCCCTGCTCTTCTAGTGATAGCAAATAACTCACTAGATCTAATGGCTTTAAAAATGGGAGTCTCCCTGCCCAAGGTCTCCACTTGAGATGCAACTTACTCCTCCTTGCCTTCTGCCATGATTGTGAGGCCTCCCCAGTCATGTGGAACTGTAAGTCCAATAAACCTCTTTCTTTTGCGGATTGCCCTGACTTGGGGAACGTCTTTATCAGCAGCATGAAAACAGACTAATTATCTATCATCTACCTATCCATCTATCTGTCTGTCTGTCTAGCTATTCCCTTAGACAAATGTCTCTAGGGCTTCAGTTTCTTTATTTAAAAAATTAATGTGTCAGCCAGATATTTTAAAAAGCCTTCTCCAACCCCTATATTTCCAGTTTCTAAATCAATTTTCTAGGTTGTCATTTAAGTATAGTCAATCTAATTTTTGCCATTAGAATCAGAACAATTTCTCACTCCATTCTTTCGAAAAACTTTATAGTGTTTGTTCAGCTAACTTCCTAGTGGTCATTGTTAGGCCTATGATTTTGCGAATGCAGCTGTTGCTTCAAGATTTTAATGCAAAACCTTAAACTATATTACTTATTAATTTATTCCATTTCTTGTAACACTGGATTTTTAGGCACAGTTTCACGGCCAAGTGCCCTATTTCTGATCTTCTCAGCTCTGTTTCTAATGCATTTCCACTTATGATCTGGCTTTGCTCAGTTCACTGCTAGAATGGCTTCCAAACTTTTCAAGCCTGCAACTCAAATCAGACCTCCATCTTAATTTTCACTCCTAAAAATTTTAAAGGATCAAGTGTATGATGAGGTAAGATAACACCATAAAAATTAGAAATGATCTTAAAGTTGATTTTCCCCAGGCTTTTTATTGGAGTGATACAGGAGAAATCTTAGACCCCAGGATAAGTGATTCAATTAAACTCATGCAGGAAATTTCTGTCAAAGCCAGAACTGACTTTCACGTCTCTCAGTTTCTACTTAGTCCTCTTTTAACAATATCCTGTGCCTTTCTGATGTTGATTTGTAAATCATCTCTTCTGACACGTACCCAGACATTTTTCTGTATTTAGCACCAAAGGAAATCGTGTTTGGCAATCATGTTGCTGTCTTCCATCCTCCTGACCTTTAGATTTTATGCTATGATTTCCTGGAAGTGAATCTTACCACGTCAAATACATGTTTTTCCAAAGTCATTAACTTATTCTACCTTCTGAATTCATCACTGCTCACAGGTATAAAAGCCCCTTAAGGAGTTATTAAATGTCTCAGACATTTCAAAGATGTTCTGGGTCAAATTACCATTTAGAAAGAGGACACTTAAATTAGAGGTGAATAAAAGAGTTGAAAATCGAGTGATTCACTCCCTGAAGGAAACAGGAATGTCTCAATTATATGCAGTATTAGGTCACGCTTCTCTGGAGATTTTACAGTGATGTATGTTTCCAGTGTCCCTGAAACACCAAGCCTTTATGGATGACCTAATTTAGTTATAAAAATAATTGTTATAAAGGGCAATATTCACCTTACATTAGACTAAAGCCTAAGCCTTTTAAAATTCATTAGTTCATTTGCTTCACTTAAAGCACACTACTTATCTATTATTGGGCCTCAATTTTCCCTTTCTCTCTCTCTTTTTTTTTCCTGCTTCAAACCTGTTCAACTTATGAGCTCATAAAATGCTTCCTAATCAAAAGTCCTAACTCTCATTCAGTAAATCTTATGGCACTTAAACTCTGGCTTGTGCCACATAGATTTATGTTGTAAATGATAATGATTTATGAACTTTCTTTTCTCCCTCATTACATTGTAAGCAACTTTATGCAAGAAACTGAATTCATTCTGCATCCCTAAAAGCCATCTTATGGCCCAGAGTACAGTAGGGGTTCAACAGATGCTTAAACTTACTGAGCAGAAACTGATATGTGTTTGGTTCTATTCACTGTACCATCCAGAGAAATGCTCAGAAATGTATAGATAAATGGTAATAGTAGAAATAAATGTTTTCCTGAAATCTGTGCCAAGAGATTCAAAATGTTCTATGTGTGTTCAAACGAATAAGTTATTAGTTTCAAGCTGGAAACTGAAAATGAGAATCAGCTGATTTTGTAGGTGAGAAAAACAAAATTCACAAACCATTAAAACCACCCAACCGAAACACAAACAGGAGTGGGCTGTTAGGTATTTACATTAGACTTAACATTCATTTCTTTAAATGAGGAACTAGTGTTAAGTTAGTTTCTAAAAAGTGATAATTTACCAGCAAACAGTCACATGTGTCTTCATGGCAATAGGCTTGGCAGTGCTTAGAAGATGGACAAAGCAAAGAGAAATGAACAAATCAACCGAAGTATCAACCCCAATGTATTTATTTGATTTAATTAATCTCGTGGCACTTTGGACTTCCTCAACAAATAAAGGCACAAAAGCTGAGTTAGGTCAGTCATCCTTCTCGGTTTTTGTCTTGGGAGATTTATTCCGCTCACATGCAAAAGAAAGTAAAGTTGATTTTTTCAACTTGTATTAAAGCATTTAACAATGTGATTCAAATCCATAAAACATCTACTGAAACCATTCGCTTTAAAATGAACCCTGAAGGAATTTAAATAAAGGCTGAGTCCTCAAAGGATCTCCTATATTACAGGTGCATTTTACATCTGCCAACAAAATGCCTACTGAACGAAGACTGAATTCATGCTGTCACAGGAATGAAGATCTACCATATCTTATTTAAACCATAAATTTTTTGTGTGGGATTAGGAGAACACCAAAGTGAAAAATAAATGAACTATACCATAAGTTCCACATTATCTAAGACTTATCATTGGAAGGTATTCAAATGTCACTTTGCAACCACTCATTTGTTTCAAGAATATCTTTTCTAGAGATTTCAGCCTCTCCTTGCACAACTTCTAGGTCAAGGAATAACTCATTCCCTCCTACGGCTAGCCTATGCTATCTTTAAGTGATTTTAATAAAATATTTTGTCAATATCCGTTACCTTGAAATTTCTGTTCAGAGTGTAATTATATTTCTTATAACCACACATTTATTAATTTTGTCCACATGAAAAGCTTTCCAATGGAATAAAGGCTATAACTTCTTGTTTATCCAGCCTAAGTGCCATTACTTTTCAATTGTTTCTCTATGTGATGACAAACTTCAATATTATTGTTTTGCTACTTCTACACAGGCTAAAGTACGTTTAGGTTTATGAAGCTCATGCTTACATACAAAGTGCAACACATTTTCTCCAAGGTTTATTTTCTGGCTTGCCTTATCAATTGATGTTTCTGAGTAAAATAAATTATTAATTAATGTGTATTGCATTCATAAAAGTGATAATACAGAATATTTAGTGATTAACCCAATAATAAATATGCATGTTTCATATAAAATAGTAACAAATTATTGAATAGGTGAAATAAGTGCTGAAACTTTTATTATGGATAAGCAGCTTAATTATTATAAATATTTCAGTTTCTCATATTAATTTATACAGTTAATACAATTTCACTACTACTACTACATGTACAATTTCACTACTTAAATTTCACTTCTTGAATTGTAGTAGTGAAATTGTATTAACTGTATAAATTAATATGAGAAACTGAAATATTTATAACAATTAAACTTCTAGAAGAGAGTTCTAGGAACTCTATAATGGGACAACAAAACTTCTTCTGGAAATATAAACAAACAGGTAATGAATATTAAAAAATATTAAAAGCAAAACAATTGACATATATTTAAATATATTTTTATAAATTAAAACATGCAGTACTGGATAAAATAGAAGTGCACGATAGAATAGACCACACACGATTTTAACATATTTGAGAAGACATTTGCAAATCATAGAGAGTTTGGAGCCTATTTAATAATAGGTCTAGAATAAACATTTAGAAATTTATAGGAAAAATCTAACCTCTCAAGTTGTACTAAAATATATGCTTAGATTAAAGAGTTTTATATATATAATAAGAAATGAAATTAGTTATCTGGAGGTGTAATAAAAAAAAAGTTTGAATTTACAGAAAAATTTAAAAAGTACTTGCAATTTTCTCCTTACCATGTGCAAGTAGAATGGTGGATTAATACCGTGGACTAGCACAGTATTATGCAGAATTTAAAGATGATCAGAGTTTCTACCAATTATTATCATAGAAAGCAAGATAACTAATGTATTTGAAGGTGAAGGTAATAAATTTGTCTTACTCTCTGTCTCATATAAAACAAACTTATTTTCCCTTTATTGATGGGAATTGGGAATACATTCTCCAGATCCATAACTAAAAAACAAGTATCAGTCCCCATTTTTATCTATTCCAGTAAGGTTCCATAGCTGCATTTAGTCCCACAATTTCATGATAGTAACCATATTTCTCTGTTATCTGCCACGATCTATCTAAATTTGCAGACACTACACAGCTTAACTGAATGGGAGATCATCGCTCCAGCATACTTACATCTTTGGTGATAACACTGACCTCTAGAATGCCTCTTGGGATGTGATATTGCTGCTGACTTATTATCTTGGTAGTTTGAGGGAAGCATTTTTGTAGCTTTCACTTGGTCTTTTAAACATAAAATTGTTTACTCCACAGTCACAATAAGGGTCCTACCAGCTTCTTAACATATTCATCTCAATTATGCACTTCGGATCAGGGAAATGACAAGAGTATGTGCCCACAGACCTGCTGCACATGTAGTGAGATATATTTGGACCATAATTTAATTAATCACCTGGACTTCAAAAGTCCTCATCCTGATGGTGGCTTTGAGGGACACACAAGGCATTTCAGAGTCCATACCTTAGATCCAATGTCAGTTCAGATTCTATATCAGACTTCCCTAGAAAGATAAGGAGATTTTCTCTTCTCCAGTGAACTGCTACCTTATAAATGGACCCAGGTTTCCGTGGGGAAGTAATTTTATATACATGAGCTGACATTGCAGGGTCCTTTCTCCAAGACTTGGCTCTGGTTCTCAAGATCGTCCCATATAAAGAAACTGTGAAGAATCACTATTTTCCTTTGCAGTTGCTGATGTCAGCTTTCTGATATGCCTATATTTGAATTCCTGCTAATATGCTTATAGCTCAACTACCTTACCAGGCTGAATTAGTCATCACCACAGATTGCTAATGTTCTAAACACCCTAGCTGTCACACCAACTTTGTAGTTAAATTCAGCTTACCTTAGATGATTAGTGCTAATATCTGGCCTTTCCTAATTTGGAATCTGATCAGCCCCATTTAAACTAAGGTTCCCAGCTCCATGCACTGTTTTCTACAGTCAGCTTTGACTGAGTAAGGGTGATCAGCAATGATAGTCTCAATAAATTCCATACTTTCCTCACATATGCATTCCTATCATCTTAGTGAAGACAATGGTGTGCCTCATCAGGGAACACAGGGTGAGTGATTGGTTCTCTAGTTTTATAAGTTAAATCCATTATAACTTGCCTACTTCCCATGTCTTCTGATTTCTTTCACCAAATTCTGATAAAACAATTCTTGCATTTCTACCTCACTTATTCTATGCGCAAGATCTAAAGAACGATTCTAGCAATATTTTAGGATCATATCTCGGTGTCCTTGCCTTAACAATTGCCATAATCTTAAATCCTGAGTCATGGGGGAGTTCTCCTATATCAGTAGCCATTTCTCTATGCTGCGTGACATTCAAACCTTCTAGCCTGGCCCAACACTCTCAGAGTCCATTCCCTCATATGTTCTCCTGGTTTCTTCTTGTACAGGATACTTAGCTAGAACTTGAAACACTTTTGGCAAGAAAGCTATCTACTATCTAAGCAAAGACTATACGTCCTTTTTAGTCTGTGTTTAACCTGAGCCTAGTTGTTGGTATACAGGCATCAAAGAAGACAGAGACAGATTTTTCGGAGAAAAGCACCATCTTGCAAGATTATCACTTTATGTAAGGTATACGTAATGTCTTCAGGCAAGAGAAAGATACTCCTTTCCAGCAAAGAGAATGAGGTGAGAATTCATCAAGGGCCCAGCCAAAGTCAGGGTAGGAGTCACAGGAGATAAGAAAGCTCAGGGACAGGCTGGGCACTGTGGTTCACACCTGCAGTCTAGGAGCTTGTGTTTCTTAAATACATATATCTAAATATCTTATCCCCAAGTTTCAAGGTCTAATTTCTTCCCCATCACAGCTTTGATTTTAGCATATGAAATTCATTACAGTTTTAGATTTAGTTTTTTTGTTTTGTTTTGTTTTTTACAATTCTGTCATGCTAATAATTAAATCCTGAACTTGATTTTAAGATCAGTCTGCCCTTTGGCTTCAAGAAATGAAGATGCCTTTAAACGCCATGTGTAGGCCTTCCAGTTTTCACAGTATTTCCTGAGTTGATTGTTGACTGACCTGATCATGTCTTTCTGTTTTTTAAAGGCTTATGGAGAAAGGTACAAAAGTCAGCCAACTCAATAATACTTAAAATTACTGTTGCTCTTGTATCTTTCAAGTGATGGAGTTATTGAATAACTCAGCATGTCCTCCTTACCCCAATCTACCAAAGAGTATTAGCATGTCAGGGGTAATACCATTCCCTTATCTCTAACAATGTAGCTCTTGTGGCCCTCTGATTGGTGAGTGATCCAATTCCAAATTCCATCCCAAAAGAGTCTAATTTATAGGGCCATTTTCATTGTCAATTCTCTCAGTTTGAGCTCCTCTGAGAGCAGACCCTAAAACAGGCACCTTGCAATCCCATAAATCAAATGAGAATAAGCATGAATAATAATGCAGGGAAGGAGAAAAAGCCAATAAAGATGAAGTTAATGAGTGAACCAGATTGAATGCACCTCAGAATTGTCCCCAAAGTGGATGAAAATCCTGGAGACAATAATTCACCAACTCCTCTGCTCTGGTGGTTAAGGGTTTCCTTCAGCACCATTACTACCCCTGTACTTAGAGGTTGTATCTAGGCATGTCAGAGCAGCTTTTCTGTCTTTGCAAAAAGCAGAGGAGAGAGCCTTTGAAGTCGACTCTTGATAGGGGACACAGGAAGTGCAGTGAACTACCCATCACAATCATGCTGAAGTCAGGTGGGCAAAGGAGGCTTATCTTGGTGTAACATATGTAACATCATGTCAACGCCACTTTGTAAAAATATTCTTTGGCTTGCAATTTTCTGCAGGACAAATTCCATACTCTTCAGCAAGTTATAGATATTCATTTTAAATTGACATCTACTTACTTTTCAAGCCTCACCTATAGAAAAATCCACTCCCTAAATACTTCACTATCTATTCATATGAAACTGCTTCTTGGTATCAACAATGTCTGCGATTTCATAACTTCCAGACTTTGCACATGTGATCTTCTCTGCCTGATATATTGTTAAGTTTAGCTACCCTTTCTACACAGAACAAACTTAAAATGTCTGTACAACATTCAAATCCCTCTGAAACAGTGCCTCTCCTGCCTCATCACCATGGTATTGCTTTCCAAAGACACCAAAAAACCTTCATTACTTGGTTTTTTGGATGTGTTTTACTGCAATAGTCGCATGCATCATGAAGCATTGAGAGACTTTCTTATCCACATCCTTCAGGACTGAATGAGTCACTTCGGCCTCATCTCATGCATTGATTATATATATTGCTGTCACGGCATTTATCCTGTGTTATGGTAATCTGCATTAGAATGTGTGCTGTTAGGAACATGAAACATTGTCTAATTTACATCTTTGTATCTCTGATACTGTTGTTGATTAGTTGAATGTTGAATGAATAAAGGGGGGAAGATAACATTTTTAT
Source organism: Cacajao melanocephalus (assembly GCA_963573385.1). NCBI lineage: Eukaryota > Metazoa > Chordata > Mammalia > Primates > Pitheciidae > Cacajao > Cacajao melanocephalus. The sequence goes on from CAUYLG010009872.1 coordinate 80,473, forward strand.
ATGTTTTTAAATTTATATGAAGATAAAACCAGCTTTATGACAGGCTACTTTGCTGATTCAAGATTATTTGAAACTCAATAGATTTTTATCTATATACCTTGTATATTTTGTATACTTTACAACGTAAATTTTAATTAACCATGTGATTGAAATCTATTTTTTGTAAACATTTTTATAAACAGTGATAACAGAGTTAAATTTAAGTAGAGAGAGAGTAATATATATAATTGTATTATATCCTTTTAAGAAAGAATGAATGTTAAATTATTCAGATAATGAAGCAACAGACAGAAAGTTGAGACAGCTTTGAGAAAATTAATTGCATTCCATTCAAATGCATGGAGAAAATGTTATGAATAATATAAGCATGGCATCAATGTGACTGTTGACTGCTTAATTAAAAAATATAACAAATTATGTCATCTCACTGCTCTTTTCTTCTCAATTGTAAAATGAAGAGGTGGGACAACTTAGGCTGAATATGTGAAAAGACCTAATCTACGTTTGATTGGTGTACCTGAATGTGACAAAGAGAATGAATCCAAGCTGGAAAATACTCTTCAGGATATTATCCAGGAAAATTTCCCCAACCTAACAAGGCAGGCCAACATTCAAGTCCAGGAAATACAGAGAACACCACAAAGATATTCCTCAAGAAGAGCAACCCCAAGGCACATAATCGTCAGATTCACCAGGGTTGAAATGAAGGAGAAAATGCTAAGGGCAGCCAGAGAGAAAGGTC